>JAPMNP010681464.1:0-10331 GCA_029874935.1 Atherina boyeri | reverse complement strand
TGATCTGTTTCAATGTCCTATTTTTTTCCTGATTTCTCACCTTTCTTTTATTTTTGTTTCCTTGTGCACTCTTCTCTCACCTCTCCTCTCCTTCATCACCCCCTCCACATTTCCCTTTTTGCCCACCCCTGCCTTTTCTCCTCGGCAACCATATTTCTTCCCTCTTTGTCCTTGTCGTGTTCAACACCTCTTCCTTCCTCTTCTTTCCCTTGTTTTGCACCTCTCACCATCTCTCCTTCCTCCCTGCCCTGTCAGGGATAAGTTTGTGGAGGTGGATCTGAAGCCGGTGTGCAAACACTGCTATGAACGCCTCCCAGATGACATGAAACGTCGGCTGACCAAGCGCGAACGCGACTCAAAAGAAAAGAAGAAGAAATTATTGATACCTATGTGTCTGTGATCTTCTCTTGCTCCTTTCTCTTCACTTCAGCTATTCTTCCTTTGGTCAGTTTCCGCCCTTCTTTCTTTCCATCGCTTTTATTTTATTTTTTCATTTTCCACTCAAACTTTGATACTCAAATCACAGTTTTTCTGAGTTTACTCACCCTGGTGTTTTAGCCAATTAATAAAATCAGAGATTTAGTAAGTGAACGGAAACTAACTGAACAAGTCTTGATGACCTAACACTGAAAATGTTTCAGCACGTGATCACCTCTGAGCAGGAAACGGCAATCAGGACTCAGGTTGGCTCTTGCAATGCAAACAGGAAAATCAGATCAATCACAGGGAGAAGGGAAGGCTTTGTTTCTTGGATCACTCAATCTGTCTGGTGTAAGAAGCAAAGCTGTAATCACTTCCGGGAGATTTCTGGCCTCAGCTGAGGAAATGCAGAGGTTCCACTGGGTATGACGCATTCCCCGGTTCTGGCAGCGTTTATATGCTTTGGGAGGGAATGTTATTAAGAGGCAGCTGAGGGGAAGATTTTAGTGGGTTTGCCAACACTGTGAAGATATTAAGAATTTTAAGCTTTATGTAGTTTTACGTCAGAATATGACGATGTCTGCCAAGTGTTGTTATTCAGGAAAGAGTAGTAGTTTACCAAAAATTTAAAAAATGTTCATTGAGCAAGTTCAAGAAAGATAATCTTGTTGGTAGATGTAAAAACAAAAAACAGTTGTGTTGAAGTGACCACAAGTCAGAAAAGAATTCAAGGCACAAACTGAAAGCTGTCAGTAACTCTAACACAAACTAAAATCATGCAGCACAACAGGGCCAGACTTGAATTTAATGATAATTTGTAAATCAGTTCAGTCTTGTTGGAGATAAATTTTTAAAAAAGCACAATTGAAAATGCTTCTTCACTGTAATCATCTTTGACCATTTTCCACAATCAACATGTCACTGCTTGTGTTGCATTATAGAGATGGTTTTTAAGGGTATGAAAAGTATGGCCAGCATGCAAGCACAAACCAGCAAGTCAACAAACCATTTGTCACACCACCAGCTGTGATATGATGCTGGCATCCAGATTTAGGAGTGTTTTGATCTAACTGCTCATCTTTCCACCACAGGAACAAATTTGTGGAGTTTGACATGAAGCCAGTGTGTAAGAAGTGCTACGAGAAATTCCCCCTGGAGCTGAAGAAGAGGCTGAAGAAACTGTCTGAAACTGTTGCACGGAAGTAGACACACAGTTGAGCAGGTGGAGATGAGACAGTTTGGTGTGTTCTCTCACAGCCTTTGAGGGTAAATTAAGATAGAAATGATTTGGTTAATGTTACAGTTAAGCTTGTTATTAAATGGAACTATTTACTTTTAAACCTTTTCAGCCGGAGCAGGAAAATGCTAATTCTGGCATTTGGCCCCATAGTCACATTGTTGGTCATTCAGTCCAACAAGTCAGGAAGTTTAGCTTTAACCTGTTGATTGCCTTCTTTCTGAAATGCGCCACTGTTTTTCCTTTTATTCACAATTTCTCTGCCAGATATATACTATATACAAGTATGAATACATGACAAAGGTCCTATATTTAATGAAAACATATAAGCTTTAAGAAACACATGGAGTTAATGTGACATAAATGTGTCATGAATATTTGTTTTGTGATGCCAAAAAGAAAATCTGTCCTAATTTTTGTGATGTTGTCGTGACATCTCTGTAATAATGGAGTTTACTAAAAAGAAAAAAGCTGAAAAATACATTTGCGTTGAATATGTATATAATCCATGTTACCTGTTTTCTCCCAATATGTACCATTTTATGCATAAATATGAATATGTATTGTCTTTAACTATGCAAATTCACAAGGCTTAGTTCCATAAAGTTAGAGCATCTTTGTGCATCCATGATGTTATACTGCATGCTAGTGATAGACTTACTTGCAATAGATTGCCTTGTTAAACTATGTGTTACACACCTTTTTATGCCTTGTTGCTTTGCTAACTGGTACTTCCTGATACTGAGTCACCAGTTTATTTTTTAAAAATCATATGCTTAACCAAAAAAATCACATATTGCCATGAAAATAAAACAATGTTTTTTAATTTTGAGTTTTTGCTGGGTCTTTTTTCTTTAACCCATTGTTAATTACAATTTCTGTTTATTTGTTTATTCGGTTTGATAACAGCAAAAAAAACCTACAGAAAAACAAAACATATAAAAAAAAAACAATAAACTGAAAGGGTGTAGGCAGAAGCACAAGCTTATATAGCGCCTACCCGTACCGTACAATCAACACATGAGGGCAACAGAAGAACAGAAACCAGACATTTAGCAGCTTTAAAACTTGTGTTGGAAATACTCCTGTGACATGGTGTTAACAAATACAAAACACGATAAGCTTCACAACTCTGTGTGTGTTACAACNGTGGCATGTACTGACCGGATGTGGGGGTGATGTTATTAAATTAAAGTTGCCTGTGTTTGTAATCCAGAGAAAGTGATCCTCTTAATGGAAATGAACCGACTTCCCTGGGGCTCAGACCCACTTAGGAAAGGAAGCCAACTGCTCTCATTATCAAAATTCCTCGTTTGCAATGCGTTTTGTCATAGGAAGTTTATTTTTCCTCATGAACTTAAAAGAAATCCAAACTCTAATATTATAGACACCAAAGAATATGTTAACTGTTCTGCATGTTATCACTGAACCACACATTGTGTTTAAATATCCAGTTGTGAGGCAGAACTCCAGTGGGACTATAAATAGTCTGGTACATAAACGTATTTGATATGTCACTACCTGTGTCACAGAGGCAACCCCATGTAACCAGATTCTCCTCTGATGCATTTTGTATTTTATACACATGTATTTTTATCTTTGCAGTGTTTGTGAATGGATCTTTTTCATAACGCACCAAAGTGCATACTCTAGACTTAATTGGAAGACTATTTCTTTATATTGAAGAGAATCATGTCAGCTGATCTTGAAAAAAATATAAGTGATTTCTAAAAGTGTGCATTTATTGTTGTTTTTGGTTTTACATTTCTTAAATACATCATAGTGATACATGGAATCGGTAACATAACAGACCAATCAGTCGTAGGTCATTTAATTGTAGTCAAACGCATATCTGATTGTCAAACTATGAAATGATCATTAACTGCTAAGAGATTTTGAACTAATGTGATGCATCAAAAACCCACCTGATTATGCATACACCATCAATTAAATTACTGATTTTAAAAACTTTAATTGAAGGCATTTGTGTGGTATTAGGAAGACGGTTTGTCACTGGTATATTTGCTTGTGCACATATATTAATTAGATTTTTATCTATTTGCTTTTATAGTAAAGTAATCTTTCATCGCTCTTTCTCGAGTCCAAATCGAAGTCGGGTCCCCAGCATTGACTGTACAATATCTAGGTCCCCAGCATAGACTGTGATGGTCCCAAAGACAGTAAAAGAATGATGTTCCCCAGCCTCCTTTCAAAAGACAGTGCGTCAGTATGCGTTAAACTAAATGCTCCGTTGCCATTGGTTAAGGCAACACCCACACCCACGTGATTCCCTGCCATTTGACGGCGATGAGACTGCGCATTAATGATCATGGGGAGTTAACGTGACGGACGAGTTGAAATTCATGTCTGTGTTTTTTTTTTACAAAAAACAATTTTTGAACTCTTGATATTCTATACAACACTGCCAGCCCTTGTAGAAAATTGTATCATCTAAAGCCATGCGGCGGAGTAAGGCTGAAGTGGACCGCTACGTTTCCTCAGTACAGAGTTCCTCTCCCTCACTCAAAGAGGTAAGTTAGCCAACGGCTAATGTTAGCGTGCTGCTGCCGTTATGTCAGACCAGCATGTGACATACGGCCGGTATAAGGACTCGGGTTGGACTCATTTTAAGTATATATCAGTTGAAGTTTTAATTAAGGCAGTGTATAACCAGGTTGCTCAAGTATTGCCTTTAGTGTAACCTCTGTTTGCCGTCCCGGGCTAGCTGCGCGGACACTAGCTAACCGGCTTTATGAAGCCTGGTTGCGTCCTTCCCTTCACGCTTAGAAATGCGCGGTTTGGTAAAGCAGCGCTAGCTAGTTAGCCACAACACACACATAGCTTTAATCATAGCTTCGTTGATATTTGCGGGAATATGTTTGTTGTTTTTGCCCGTTTGATCAAAATGGGACCCTGTAACTAGTGTTAGAAGCAGCACTTCAAAACTTGGCTTTTATTGTAACGTTAATTGTTTATCATTTTCATAAACCAAAACAAACTGGTACATTATCAAACTAATAAGAACGTTCTTTTCCAGATTGATGGCACCGGTAATATCATGAATGATACTTTGATACTTAATGAATTTTATATAGTTGGGATGAAGTAATTCACTCACTCTAATATACACGATTATTGTGTTTTTGTATGCGTTTAGTGACTGTAATTGTGTTGCATTTGTATATTTAAGAGATAACCCACGGTGTTATGTATTCTTTTCCCAGAAGCCAGTCAAGGGGTTCCTATTTGCTAAATTGTACAATGAAGCAAAAGAATATGAGCTTGCTAAAAGGTAAAGATATGATTTTTTTTAAATTCTCATTTTGACCACGTTTTTGTATCTTTCCTGCTTCATATTGACTGTAAGCTTCCATTCTAATGCTTTTCCTAGACATGTATCAGAGTATCTCAAAGTGCAGGAGAGGGATCCCAAAGCTCATAAATTCCTTGGACAGCTCTATGAGAGAGAGAAAGACATCAACAAGGCTGTTGGATGTTACAAGGTATAAGCATGGGTGCATGTAATTTGAAATAAAATAATTTCAATCTTCTTTGTTGTTCTGAAAGGCATAACACAGCATGTCTCCAGTAACCATAGCATTCATTAATGTTTTCAAATTGAGGAAAACAAGCTTAATATGTATGTTCAGTTAAATTATCTGAAAAGTAATTGAATCTGTTTGTCTATACTTTATTTATGCTTTTGCAACATTCTCCATAGCAAACCAATAAATCTTTCTATGTTTGAATCAAAAGAAAAACTTCAAGGCACCACAGGTGTGGGCTGAAACGTGTTGGAGTTGTGTTAAAGGTCATTATGACCATTCCTTAACAATAGGCATTTTTTTATCATTCAAGGAAAGTGCCTTGGAGTTTTTCTTTAGTTTCAAGTCTACTCTACCCTATCCAAAGAGCACCTCGACAAGGAAAAGTGAATTCAGGAGGTTCTCCTTCACAACTTTATTTAAAAATTATTATTAAGGTTTTCTTTGTTATTCCTGTAGACATTTGTTTCTATTTTGTCAAATTTGAAGATTTTACACTATTGAGCATTAATCAATCTATCAAAACAATCCTTTGTTGATTTAATGTGCACCTAGCCCACAATAATAATAATGACCTGACATGAATCTGGCCTCACTGACAAAAATCCTCGAGGCTAACATGATTACATGGTCCTTTTAACAAAGGACATCTAAAGCTAAAGTAGCTTTGGAGAGCCGCCCCACCCCCCACAAATCCTTATCAAATCAAATCAAAGTTTATTTGTATAGCACCGTTCAACAACGCTCAGGTTGACCAAAGTGCTTCACAACTGTGAAAAACTCACAAGACAGATAATACAGAACAATACAGAGCAAGAATCCATCAGAAAGGGACAAAGTCAAAAACACGCCAAAACCATTTAGCAACAACAAAATTATTAAAAGAATATAAAACATATGGACTTATGGAGCACTCTTAATAGTATTTATTGGCAAAGCAGTAAAATATTTACGGCATCGAGAAAGAAATGTTACGGGGAAAAATTATTTATTGGTTGCATGTTAAACCAGCTGCCGTTACAGCTCAGATCTCACAACAATTTAAACTCAACAGTTGTAGGTTTATGAAGCTTGTATTAAGACCTACATTTTCATGTTACTACTGGTTCAATAGAGACCATTTTGAGCTTACTCTAACTTAATGCTTACAGTACTTTTTCTTTGAGCTAATATTCCTCATCTCTGTTTTAATGTAGCGCTCAGTTGACTTGAACCCAGCACAGAGAGACCTGGTGCTGAAGGTGGCTGAGTTACTTGTCAGTAAGAAAGAGTCTGACAGCAGAGCAGAGTTTTGGGTGGAGAAAGCTGCTAAGCTATGGCCTGGGAACCCAGCAGTCTTCAACCTAAAGGTAGGTATCCTGTTTGTTTTTTTGTTTTTTTCGTCCTTGGTNTACTGTCAACTAGAGGTGGGAATCTTTTACCATTTCACGATTCGATTTTATTCCGATTCTTGGGGCCACGATTCGATTCAAAAAGATTTTAGATTAAAAACTATTTTGATTTTATTCATAAAGATATCTTATTGGGTTTCTGATCATTATCTGCTCTCATCTGCTTTGGTATACAGAATTACATTTTGAAGACATTAAAGTGTCTTTTTCACATTTATTAAGTTAGATTCTTAGGGAAGTGCCGGTAACACTTTACAATAAGGGTCCCTTAATCACCGTTTATTAGTGCATTATGAAGCATTAATCAACTGTTAATATATTAACTGTTATTATGTGTTACTTTGCATTACTTAGCATATTACTTAATGCATAAATAAGGAGTTACTAAATGTTTACTTATCAATTTTACCTCATGCATTAATAAGCATTTATAAAAGGGCTTCTGCATAATACAAAGCCTGGAATGCATGTTTGAAAAAAAAAAAATTTAATCGTTAAACAAAGAATCACGATTCTTATTTGAATCGTTTTTTGTTTTTTTTTCCACCCCTACTGTCAACGGTGAATTTATTCAGTACTGCTTCAACCTGCATACTCACAAGTCTGCGGTATCCATGTATTTTAAAATAATAATCATCATCTTTTAAAGTTTGTCAGTTATGTGTACAATTCATGAAGGAAATGGATGCATACTGAATGTGAATGCCACGCTGAATCTTGGTGTATCTGTTCTTCTCCATACAGGAGCAGCTGTTGAGTCGTCAGGGTCAGCAGGGCTGGAACCAGTTGTTCGATCTCCTCCAGGGTGAGCTCACAGCGCGGCCAGCTGACGCCCATGTAAACGTAAAGTTGGTTCAGCTGTTCTGTCAGGATGGCCGGCTGGAAGAGGCTGTTAAACACTGCCTGACCGCTGAGAAAAGGGGCCTACTGCGCAACAGTTTGGACTGGTACACTGTGGTGCTGCACACTCTTCAGGTCAGGATGAGCAACATTAAACAATATGTTGTTCCGCTGGATTAAAGCATCTTTTGCTCAATTGCCTCTGTTCTGTTCTTATAGTTTCCATTCTTAAAAGTAATCAGTCTGATTTTTTAATGGTGGTCACAAGAATGTTTGGTTTTTGTTTCAGGAATATCTTGCTCAGCCCAGCGTCTCTAGCAATGACAAGACGTGTCGGCGTCTCCAGAGAGAAGTGCTGCTTGCACATTGTAGCCTGCTGAGGATCACGCTGTCTGAGAGCAGTGTGCAGCCAAGCCTCGATGCACTCAGAGGGTAGGTTATGTCTCAGGTTTTTGTGCTTTATACCTTTTGCATCAATTTTGTTTTAGTCATGCTTTTTAGTTTGGCTTGTGCATCTTCCCAGCTGCAGGAAACAGAAAAGTTGCTATATGTATACTATTTTTATTTTTTTCAACTCAATTGTGCAGTTTTGACCAAGCTATGCAGACCCTGAACAGCATCGCCTGCCGTCATGCAGATGATCTTTGCGAAGTTTTTATGGAGATGAGAGGTCACCTCTACCTGCATGCTGCAACACTGTTGTTAAAGCTGGCTCAGGATCGGCAGCAGACTTGGAGGGCCATCATTGACCTGGCTGCACTGTGTTACCTGCTGGCATATCAGGTACTCGCTTATCAACAAAAATTGAGATGTCCAGTTCTGCTCCGGTTCACCCAGCTGATTAAGTCGAAAAGGGACAAGTAGCAGGTTCATTCGTAAAAACCTCAATGCTGATTGTTAAATACGGAAATGTTACAGATTAAATTATTTTGTCCGTTTACATTTTTCTCTTTTCAGTTTTTGTACATTAATAGAACAGTTTATATAAAAGATATTTCTTATCATTCCATATTATGTTTTGTTTGATTTTAAAAGTAACTCTTTTGTTTAACAATTTTTGACTTGAGTCCTCCATTGTATGCAGTGCTTCAGATAACTTGTGGCTCATCATTGCTGTGACTTTAAATGTAAAACAAGTTTCCCCTTTAAAACTCTTGAAAGCGGCTGATCACTGACTCCATTTTATTAGCCATTTATGTATTTCCTTTTTGCAAACAAAGGGAGCTCTGCATTCAATATGTTTTCTTTTGTCCTTCCATCAGGTACCCAGACCAAAGTCAAAAGTGACCAAAAGAGACCAATCAGCCCCACAGCTTCTGGAGCTGCTGGCCAATGACCGACAGAGTCAGGCTGGACACATGTTGTTCAACCTGAGCACTGATTCGGCTACTTTAATCAGAGAGGTCAGTCTGTCTTCTGATTTGATTAAATTAAACTTTGTGTCCTTTGTTAAATTGATTTAGTTAATTTTGAAAGTGTACAAGATGACAGTTGATTTTCTTGTAAATGAGGTGCTACATTGTTTTAAAAGTTGAATATGGAACAATAGGGGGGAACGGTGGCGCAGCTGGTAGCGCAGCTCACATCGCAGCTAGAAGGTCCTGGGTTCAATTCCTGCCGGGGACGCTGAGGTTGTGTTTGTGCCTCCTCATCATTGGCACCCACACCCTGGGTGGGGTTGGCAAAAGGGCCTTTTTTGTGTGGAGTTTGCATGTTCTCCCCTTGTTCCCTTGGGTAGCTCATGTGAGCTACTCTCACAAAAACAGGCACCAGTCCTGGGCTGTACACTGCCTCCCCTGGCCGGCCGGGGTGCCCGAAGGGAGGATCCGGCTGGAATAACGTGATCCTTCCACGCGCTACATCCAGCCGGGGAAACGGCTGGATGTAGGCTTGCGCTTCAGTGCAGGGCCTTCCCGGGGTCGCTAGAGGTAGAGGTAGAGCAATGCCCAGGACTGTTCATAGGTAAGAGCACCGGGTGATAAAATGAAGGAAAAAATGTGGGATAAAAACATTTTTAAAAAAAGAATATGGGAACAATTTAATAATTCAAGAAAAGCTATATTTGAAAAAAATAATACCTCCCACAGGGTGTTTAGAGAGGTGCAGAATGAAAGTACAGTAAATGTATTTTTTTTATTAAAATAGAACAAAATAGAAATTTTAACGGCCACAACAATGCCGTAATATTCACATCTACTAGCCAGTCGTGGCTGAATATGGTTTCCATGTTCAAACAATATGTTCGGCACAGCTCGGCTGGCACTGGGGGAAAAAGGGTCAGTAAGTCAAGCAGCTGCTTCAGAGCCTCGTAGATATCATTGTCAGTCTCAGGAGAGGAGTGACTGGAGAAGAGCAAAACTAGAGTAAATTTAGGTGAAGCCTACACTAGATGGACTTGCATAGAAAACTTCCATGGCATCAAAACTTGCGCGGAAACTGCTAATTTCCTCCTGGATCAGTAAGCTAACTCGCTTGCTAACTTGGCTAACGTTAGCTGTCAGTAATGCTGCGGTCACATGAAGAATAAAAGCCCGGTTAAAGTGGGCTCAAGCCCGAATGAGGGATTAGATCTGGGCTTTATGCGCCATGTGACCGTGGCAAATGGCCCTGCCCTGTTGCTGGCCAAGTAGGCTTGGGCCGGGTTGAAAGAGGTCGGCTTCCTGATTCAAAGCCCTGATGAGTGGGGGCGAGGTGGTGGAGGGGGGAAAGGTAAAAAAAGGTGATGGTGACGTGCTACTGTGCGTCACAGTACCTCCAGTTATTTTCAGGGTAAAGAATGACAATATTTTTTACCTCTATGTTGACATGTTCCCCAGTTGAAGCAGAAAAACATTGTTCATTTACCACTGCATCAACAGGAATTTCCGCACGCGTCTCTCTTTATTTATTTTTTTCGAA
>JAPMNP010681456.1:0-10255 GCA_029874935.1 Atherina boyeri | reverse complement strand
TCAGTTTACATATTTTCAATTTCAAATATTCCTTTCAAAGAAACAAACATTATGGCCCTGATTTAGTTCCATAGCATGCTATTCATATAAAAGTGTTAAAACATTGCTGTCACACAGTTTGGCTTGGGTTTCTGAAATGGAGAATATCAGACCAGGTAACGGAGAGCAGAAATTCTTTGACATTTCTTCATTAATTCAGCAGATAAAAGATCTGTTTTTGTTTTCAAGTGTGAGATACATTTTAAAACTGTTGTTTTGAACACACATAGAAACCATGATTGAGACAGCAGGACAAATGTCAATGGCCAGTCAACAGTTTGTCACCAACTAAAAAAAAATTAAGACAATGCCCCAGTCAGCTTGGAAACAAAAACACTAAATGATCACAGGATCCCTTCCATGGTTAAGAAAACCTCCTCCATGACATTCAGACAAATAACACAGACTGTTCAGTTTTCATTATCCATTAAAATAGGATTTCAGGAGAGTAAATGCAGAAGGTTTTCCAGCAAGTGAAAAGTACTCATAAGCCTCAAGAAGAGAATAATTAAATAAAGCAGTTTGAGAAATAAATAAATAAAACAGAAAAAGATCAGCTCTAAAGTAGAACGCTTTGGACAAATGAGAAATAGATCAACTTGTACCAGACTGATGAGGGGGAAAAAAAGAGTATGGAGGCTTAGAATGGCTGGTGATCAGAAGCGAACAGCATTACCTGTAAAACACACTCAGGCAGTGTAATGGCTTTTGCATGCATGGCTTCTAGTTGGCACTTGGTCACTAATGTTTATTGATGATGCAACAGAAATCAGAAGCAGTCAGATGAATTCTTAAGTGTGTGGAGACGTACTGTCTGCACAGATTCATCTATGTATGCCAAAGCTGATGTAATGTTCCAAAACAGGTTTTCTCCTATGAGTACTTATCACATGCCGAGTCATGTCATGTAAGAATCGTACGTATTTTTGTAAGTTTACTTGTTATTTCACTGAATATACTCTGAGTGGATGAAATTGTGCTCTGTGCTTTTTCCCCTAACTAGTTATTTGTTATGTTAGTGGTGTAAAATGGCACAACAAATGTGTAATAATGACACTATAAAAGCGCCTGAAGTGACTCACTCACGAGATCATGTTGCAGTCTAATTGAGCATCTTTCACATGGTGAAGACAAACTATTTGTAAGCTTAAATGTAATTTCAACTAGACACTAAGAGCCAGCTGTGAAATTCTGGGACAAAACTGTTACCAATGGAAAATATAATAATTTTAGCCATTACTAATTTCTTTATAAGTTGTTTTTCCTTTACCAGGAAAACAATGAAATATGCCTTATAGATAAATTAATGAAAATATACCTCAACATTCTCAAAGTACACAAGTCCTTTTTCCCATCGGAATATAAATACATGACAAGTCGACATGACACGATCAGGACTCACCACATATATATAAGCTACTGCCATTGGATGATGTTATTATATTTGCAGATAGGTCCTTTGTAAATAAGCTGACATCAGTTGATATCGATATATCTGTGCATCCTGACTAGTTACCATTAAACCCATAAAAAAGAACAATATATATATTTATTATATATGCAAAGACTGTTTTTATTATTTTTATCGTTGTTTTTTATTATTATAGTTATTTTAGCCCTTTCTGCTCCTCCTGTAAGAAAAGTGTTTTATAAATTAAATTTAATTGATATTTGATATATCTTCTTCCCAACAATATCCACTTATGGAAACACCAGTGACAGTTACAGGTGCATTTTTTATCCATCTTCGTTCATGAGATTAAGGTTGTCTTAGCTTGAATAAAAACAACTGAATTGACTTCAGCTCTCATTCACCCTGCAGAAAAGTTCATCACACATGCAGAAAGATGTGACCTTGCCAGCTCTAGAAGAGGCAGTTATTGACACTCAGTAGATAGCCCTCCGAGCTCTGATTGGTTGTCCCGGCATCGAGGGCAGTACATATTGCATCAATGAGCCTGTTTACATGACCATCAAAATCTAATAACTGGGGGTAATCAGATGATTGCTAAAATCGGATTTTATGTGTCTACTGTACATGCTCTTCTTAAATGCGATATTCAAAAATCCTTGTTTACATTTTCCCATCCATTATTGGATTAATTTCACAGTGCGTGGTTATGTAATTTCCTGTTATTTTTATATCATCTGGTCTTTGTTGAAAATGGCTGCACCTGCAGTCTCAGCATAGGTTGCTGCTGCTAAAGAGTCGACAGGTGAACATTTTACTTTGTTTATACTCTGACTTCCAGCTGCTGTGCGCCATTGTGTTTTTTTTTTGTGTTCCACTCATATTGCGACAGCATTTTACTTCTGTCGATATAACAAAATACGTTAAAAAGATGGAAAGGGGGACGGTGCATGGCGCAGTGGGTTGGGCGCTCGCCCCATGTACGGAGGCCATAGATCCTCACCTGCAGCCGGTCCAGGCTCGATTCCCGGCCTGGGATCCTTTGCTGCATGTCATTCCCTGCTCTCTCTGATCCCTTTCCTGTCATGCAACTGTTATATAAAGGCCACTAGAGCCCAAAAATCCTTTTAAAAAAAGGAGACATATAAAAAAGATGCAAAGGACACAGCTTTTAGTACATGCAAAAACGTAAAAATAGGATATAAATCAGATATACGGGTCTACATGCACAAAGACATCTGGGTATTGGGGAGACATTTAGGTGTCTTAACCCGATTTTTCCTGATTACATAATGGCAGTTATCTGATAAAGGATATCAGAATTAGCTATTAAAATGACTACTTGAATGATCTGAAAATGTCTGAAATCAGGTAATTATTAGATTTTTAGTGTGCATGTATACAGGCTCAGTGACCTTTATGAGATGGAAGGAACCGATTTTTCTTTTATTTTGTACCATTCCAAGTTATCGTGCCTTTTGCAAAAATTATAAAAAAATGTTTTTTTAATTCTGCTTTTTTAATTCTTCTTAAGAAGTTTCATAAAACATATAAAGAAACTTGTCAGATTTTTTTTTTTGCAAAGTTTAGAAAGGATCCAGAGATACAGAGAAAGTCAGAGCAGCTGCATCACCATATTTGGTCAACAATTTTCAACTCTTGAGCACCTATAACAAAATCACATAATTTATATGAGCACATTTGTGTCATAAGTGCTAGAATTAAGTGTTCTCATCTGTTTTTATTGTATGATGGTGAGAATTTTAAGCATTTAATAACTTTGAATTAGAGTAACTTGTATGTCAGCTATTTAAATGATAAAGTAATGAAGGTAAATCTGCAGAACAAACTGGGAGCAGTCTTCATTTCAAGAAGAAATGAGTAGAGCACCAATGGGAAAAAGCAATATTGTCTGCTCTTCCCTCACTGGACAAGGTCAATTAAAGAAGGACATGGATTGGCAATCAAAACTGACACCAAAGATTGACTGTGGTGATTATAACCTTGCAGATGGGGGGTTTTAAAGGTTATTAATAATGATTTATGGAATTAATTAAAGAGGTAAGATAGGATTCCATGCTTTAAATACATTATATAAATCCAGCTGAGGGAACATTTACCACTTGTGGGAGCTCCAGATATAAATGCAGTATGGTACAACTGGATGGTTTGTCATTAAGCCTTTGGTGGAGTTATGATTATGATTAAAGAGAGTTATGATTGATTAGCTCAAATGAGCACCATAAATATAATCTACATGAGTGCACGACGACATCTGGGCGTATTGGTGCTATTCGTGCATCATATAACACATTCATTAGTTTTTTATTAAGTTTTTGCTTATAACTGATCAATATCAACTATTTTGTTTCCGTCTTTAAATATCCGTTTAGCACTTCTGCAAAGAAAATGTATCCCAGCGTTGATTCACATGGTCATGTTGCCTTTGTTTATCTCTGATTTCCTGTCATTTCTGCAATATCAGTGTTAAAATGTGTGGTGTCTCACAATAAGATGACTTGAAAATGGTCAAAAAACACCCCAATTTATATTTTTAATTTAGTTATATTTTTCTTTTTACCAATTTGGATTCAGGAAAAAACAAGCTGTCAGACTCGAATCAAAACTTCAAATCTGAATTATGAACATGTCAGCCAGGTATACCAAAGGTTTATTTAAAAAAAAAAGTGCTGGTGTTTGCTCCATGATTACTGACAGCTATAATAACTTTAGAATAATCAATGACAAAAAGGGAGAGAAAGTAGAAAAAAGATGGAAAATTTACTTTTGTGAACTTCTGAAACTTTTTCCCAAAGGAAAAAAGATTAAGAGCAAATGAAAACCCCTATCATATCAATGTTTCACAAAAAGTAAGAAAATCTAGTGTTTGGTTGATTTTTTTCTCCTGTTCATAATACAAACTGGTGTTGTATTATACATTGTTGGAAAGATTAGTCACTTTTACAACAAGGTATAACTCGTATGGATTGCTAAAGCAACAGAGCTAAATGTGTGGGTTGTGCTTTCCCATAAAGTCCCCATAATATATTTCCCTGTTGGTATTCAGTCTTTTTCTGAGTTTCTTGGTGGATTGGATGATTGCACTCTCCTCCAGCAATGTTATGAACCTCAGTAGCGTGTGGAAGATCACAGCCACAGCTTGTCACCTCCTCCTCATGCTGGTCACCAGCATGGTCCCATTTAGTTGGGATGGCATCCCGTTCTTCAACCAGGAGTTGTTGAAGGTCAACCAGTGTGGTTGTTTTGGTCTTGCATGTCGCATTCCAAGGCAGATACCACAATTGTTAAGTTGGATAGAATTGAAGTCTCGTCTCACTGCAGGCCTCTCCACGCTCTCCACTCCCAAACTCTGGAGTTACCGTGATTTTCCTGGTCATGTCGGGGAGGGCATTGTCATCCTGGAGGGTGGAGTAAGGTCCCTGATTCTGGGTATATGAGATTACCACTGGCTCCAAAATCTCATCCCAGTATGTCACACATCTATGACTGACACACGCCTGACAGCACTTCAATCTCAAAAGAAGAGTGACTACCAACAGGGAATTTTGGCACCACCCACACATTTAGCTGTGTTGCTCATTCCACAAAGGTACCTTACAAATCATACTGTGTTGTAAAGCTGACTCATTAGGCTCACCAAGCATGTTTAATACAAAGCCAGCTTTCATTATTAAAGGAGAGAAAATGACCAAGCACACACAAATGTATCCATAACAACAAATAGTGAGTGGCATGCATGTTAGCAGAGAGGACATTCACACACAGGAACAACAGATTCCCAGGAGTAATTGCTGATACATTAATATATTGTCTCACTCACTGATTATCTGGAGGATTCTCTCAGGATGGAGGTGGAAAATCTTCACAGAAGGTCCAGAGCAAACATTGTGTTCTCCAAGGCCATCACTCCACAACATTTCAGCGAGGAAAGTGACTCAGCTGGCAAGTCTTCAAAGTACGCAACCCTCAGATGTAGCACTTGTTTAGCGAAGTGACAACTATGAGTGGAGTAAAAAGGCATAAATATGCCTCACATCTTTACACACTCTGAGATTAACAGAGTATGTCAGGAGGTAAACAATGTTAGTTGTGTGCGATATTGCAAGATTTATTATCAATCCAATACCACATTAGTAAAGGGTCAGTATTACTGATACCGCTACTTTTTAATCATTAATGAATAGATCTAATCTTAAAGTGCTTTTGGGATTTTTCCTTTAGATTATCCTTAATAAATTAATCATTAATCTCCACTAGGCAATTGGTTAAGTGAAATTAAATAATTCAGTCTGTAACACAACTACTTGTAATCATACATTATTCCACAGTTAACAGTTAACAGTTTAGTTTTTAGTAAAAACCATTACTTCATTTACCTTGTTTTCTGTATACCTCTGAGTTGTTTGAAGTCTTAAATCAGATTTACTCAAATTGTTTAGTTCTTTCAAATAAAGACTGAATTGCTCACCTTGTTTCAAATTATACAGATTAATCCAAAGGTAATTTAACATTTACATTTAATGTAGTAATATACCTCTCAGTAATGATCATTTGGAGGTGTATCCTGGCATATTCTTTTATCATGATCTAGGGGGATAAGAGCTACAACCAAAGCTGTATTAGTGGCATTATAAAACCTCAGGAATGAATATCATTTCTACCCGTGATGATAAAGCTGTGCTAGTGGTGGGTTTCTCTCCCTATACTCATGATTCCAACTTTAACATTAAAACCGAGCAGAACTTTCCAACATTGTCTAAATGTAAACATAACACAGGAAGTAAAGCACATAACTCAGGTTTATAGCGTAGCTATCACAAAAGGTTAAATTCCTGCTGAATATGCATCTCCCATGAGCCTTTATGGTCCAGATCTGTTGAGTTTTGAAAGAAATCCCACACCCTCTGACAGAAACATTACATAATCAGTTATCTTTGCTAATCATTATCATCACACTGCATATTGTTGAAAGATATTACAGTAGAAAGAACTTTTTAGGTTTAGTAATGAGACACTATTTATTCAAACCATAATATACTAAACCACATATTTAATTACTAGTAAAAAAATATTCAAACAAAATCCAATTTTACTTACCTCTGCTTCTGGGTTGGGAATCTGGATCTATTGGGGAAAACGGGTCGGGGATTTCTCTCATCTCTCTGTTTCTGTAACTCAGTGTTTTCTTTTGCAGGATTTTTCACTTGTTTGTATAGATTTGTTGTGTTCCCGCTGTATCTTACAGCCTCTTTACCGAATTATACAGCTTGGCATTGTTTCATTTTCTGCCTGGAAATATATCCACACTGCTCCTCTTCCTCTGTGCCACTGTTGTACTCCATTGCTGCAGCAACCAGTACCTGCCTGCTTCCTTGTTTACCTGACGCAGCTGAGTCATGTGAAGCACAAGATCAAAACACAAGAGGGAGGAAGAGCAAAGTGTGACAGGAGAGGCACTTAAAAAAGACAAAAACAGCCATGTCACTTCTTTGATTAAATGCAGCAGCAGATACTGCAACGAGTAGAGAAACTAAAACTAAAGTATATCAATGTCAATATCAATAACAATGTTGGTATCGATATTATCGATATTCAGATCTGCACATCACTAGAGGGAAAAAATAGGGCTGGGGCTTTCTGTATTTGTGCTGGGGGTTCTTGGTGTATCTTATGTCTTATGTCTGAAGGACTGCTATGTCCAAACTGACATGATCATTGATGCATTGCTTTGTAATACTCCAGTAATTATTCTTAGCTTTAACAAGGCAGACAAGTGAAGCCAGGCTGCCAGACTCCCTTTTCAAGTCTCAGTCATTTATTTCTTCATTTTTTCTCAACTTAGGAACAATCTCAGTCACATTAAGGCATGGAAGAAATGTGACCCAGAAGTGGCACTCTAATCTACACTGGATAATCAGTCTTACACTTCACCTAGCTAAACTTTTCAATACAGCTGTTGCTGAGGTCGATGTACTCTTGGAGGCTTGACGAAACCCAAATTTTCTTTTCCAAACATGCTATTTTACAATAGACACCCACACAGATGAGCAGCAAGGACAAAATATGTCCCTTATCGTTATACGACTGGCATAGTTGCAGGTTAAAGGTCTTTGCTCAAAGGCTTTTTCCAAAGGTCAGAATGAGTCGTTGGCTTCCTACGCAACAGTTTCCCCCTACTGCTCCAAACATTTGAACCATTTGACCTCAACATGCCTGTTTGCTTTTCCCTTGGTGGTCAAATTTCTTTCTCCGCAGCTCTTGGTTGATCAGATGTTCGACATGTAACTAGCACCATGCTAAGTGGGGAACTGCACCGCTGCGCAGTGCACTTTTAACTGCAGGTGGAATCACAGGTTGAACAGAAATTACACTATAAACATTTGATTGCCAAAGTCAACTCTATGCACCTGCTGCAGAGGGATTTATTTGGGATGAGACTTTGGTTGGTACATGAACCTATTGCAATTCCTCATCTCTTGGTCTGTTTACATGCACCGATAAATCTATAAATATATGAACAAGAACCTTTCGTAACATAAACAAAAAAGTGTTGGAAAGGCAAGATGTTCCAGAAACTAAGCTAAAAAATTAGCAAAAAGCCTAAACTCAGGGGAGAGCGCAAGGCGGACAAAGAGACTGACTGGCAAAACAGTGGAGACAACACAGGACAAACCGGAACAGGAAGAATGTGTGTGTTATTACAGTCGAGGAGAATAAGAATGCAGTAAAGTTGGTGGGACAGAAAGACAGAGAGGGAGGAACAGGTATAAATGAAAGTAGAGGAGGTGAGTAACACATCCTACATGGTTCAGGAGACTAATTATACAAGAAGGCCAAGCTAAGTCGACTACTTCAGAGAGTCCGCAGGCTACACAGGGACCGAGCGACATGGATACCCCATTCAGAGGAGGGAAACAGCTTCTCATGCATGCCTTATTACCCCAAAGACCTTCGTCTGTGGCAGATAAGTCACCTACTCCTTCTAGCCTTGCTCCTCTACGGACACAGATCCTGTAATGATACATTTCACTTCTGGCTATTTCCAGTTTGATGGGTAGACATGTGAAAACAAAAAGAGTAAAAAAATGTGCAATGTGGGACATCATCTCTGACCCCCATCAAAGCTCTCTCTCTTCACATAGTGTGTTAAGTCGACACTGTGCCAACCCCTCATTTTCCTGCCGTCCATCTCTAATGGGATTTAGGTTTTATATTAAGTCCACCTTCCCCTCCCACCCTCTCCGTGTCCTGACACTGCGGTGTGAGTGATTTGAATTTAAAAAGTGGCTAAATCCACAGAGCAAACTTCAAATAGGATTGTGTGAGGCTCTTACTGTTTAACAGGGCCTTCCAGGTAAGCATGTCCTGTAAAACGACAGAAAAGGTGAGGGGTGCGGTTATGTAGGTCATCATTTACACACATGCTGTTTCACAAGAGAAAATCGCCTTGTACAACTCAGCAAGACATGGTTTCTTTCGGCTTGTCTTTAACCAATGGACACAAAAAAGATCACCCAGGGCGTTCTGTGTTTTCTGTGTTCATGAACAGTCCGTGCACCTTTTTGTACCTTGAATTTATTTTCCATAAAGATAAGAAATGCTGATTACACAAGGTCAAGTACATAGTGACTTCAGTTACCTGTAATGTGAAAGCACTTTCATACCCACACCATATCTTTTTAACTGTAGTTGTGCTCTTTCTGTATGAAATCACAGCAAGTGCAAAACCTGAGGATATTCAACGCATTTCTGTGTGCATACAGAAATGTTTTAATAAAAAATGGAGCCCTTTCAGACAGATACACTTTTTTCAAGCAGTTATTGTGCTAGCATGGTCACAGCTGTGAAAATGCATTAAAAACAAACCATTGAACTCTGAGGTTGAAGGTAAGCGTACTCACTTTAGAGGTATTTTCACAATTTGGCAGGAGATGGGAGACTGAAAGGCAGATTATTGACTGATTCTGAAAGTGATGCAGATGCTGAAAAAGTCTGTTGTGTTGAAGAGAGAGATAAACCGAAAGGAGCAGCTGTTGATTGATTGGTCGATCTATCTTTCAACCCATGCCCATAGTCATTGGTAGTGGCCAAAAAAATTATATTGAATAGAATAAGCTAAAATTAGCTTTCTCTGGAGGATTTCTGGTCTCACGCTTAGGTTATGTCAAATTAACTCAGTTATTTTGCTATATGGAATTTTTCATCAGAAATGTGCAATTCCAACATTTTGCCTTTTAATACCATACTATTACTTTATGACACTTTTTCATTGACACCAGTACCAGTACTTTTTTTCCCTCTTTATAGGGGAAAAATCCCACGATTGTACAGCATGCATTAAAAGGGCCGTAGCCAGTCTTGCCTGGGCCCGGGACAGGATATTGCCCAGAGGGCCCCACAAACCTACCAACCGTCTCTCCCAACTCATTCTAACCCTAACCCTGACAACACAACCTTGACTTGAATCTTGATGCATTTACTGAAGATGATGATGTCAGTGAATTGAGTCAATTATCCCATGTTCTCTCCCGCTACATACAGCTACATATCAGTTTAGCATTATATATATATCTTTCATGCAGCTTAACTAATAAAAAATAGAAAAATAAAAAACAAAGAACAAACAACAAAAAAAACACTCCAGTCCTCTTAAGAAGAGTCAGCAGAGCCCCGCAATCTGACAGGTTGACATTCATTCATTCAAGTTAGACTACCTGTCTTGTGACTGTCATGTACATAAACAACTTCACAGGTTTTGCAAAGGACATAGGCTGCACTGGTGTC
>JAPMNP010681438.1:0-14669 GCA_029874935.1 Atherina boyeri | reverse complement strand
CTTCTGAGTCTTCCCTCAGCTCCTAGTTCCACCAGTTAGCACTGCTTTGGTCTGGCCCCTTTCATTAGAGCCTTGTTTTTGAGAGGTCGGGGGCTGCTTGAAGGGGCCGGGGATGTCTTGCAGATGTCCTCTGTGAATAATCCGCACAAGGGAAAATCCATACTTGTCACATTGGCAGTGCAGATGTGCATTGGGTAGGTGTGTGTGCGTACGTACACTCGTTGTGTGTCCAGCACATGTTTGTGTGCTCTCTCTGTTCTCTTTGTCCTTGTTAATAATAACAGGGCTGAGGGCTCGCATTTCCCTCTCTGCAGGGTAGCCGTGTCATATCAGCAGTAAACAAGCTCCTTCCCTTCAGAAAGCGCTATACAAGTCTCGCTAACCCTGGCCACTCAAGCAGAAACCTGTCCTGCACTCTTCCATTCACTTTTCCTTTTTGCTGTGCTCTCCCCCTGTCTTTCTAATTTCTCTGTTCTTTGTCTCTCTCTTTCCTCCACTTTTATGAGCTGACTTTCTCGATTTCTTCGCTCTCTTTCCACCTCTGTTTGTCCTGCCTGTTGAAAGCATTTTCTCCATTGCCCTCACTGTTAAGGTCAATGTGATGGGAAGGAGGGGTGCCTCTGACAAGAAAAATCTATATGTTGTCTTCTCTTACTCCTTTAGAGAAAGAGTCCAATCTTGCAATGTTTTAATAGCTGCCAACAACAACAATGTCAGCTACACTCCTATCACTAGAATCCGCATATCTTAACACATGCTGGTCATCAGCTGGGAACTCCACTGACTGAGTTTCTTTGCTTGTTTTTGTGTGTATTTGGAAGCCTGCTTGGTGTTGTGTGGCATCACTGACTTGTCATATAAATGCCATCTCTTAATGATGTATCAGTCACACTGGTGAGAGTGGAAGTGCTTCTCTGGGATAGAGAAGAAGCCAGAAATTAATGTGAACCTGTTGGTTTCTGTCTGGCAGAGATGTTTCCGCTGTTGACCAGTTTAGATACAAAAACGTGACAAATTACACAAAAAAATTGAACACTTCCCCTTTTCTCTGAGGGGATCTGGGGGCTCTGTGCTGTGGATGGAATTTTGCTGGCATGTTTTTTTTCACTTATTCCATAGAGGAAAGGATCACTGCAGTTCAATCCAAGTTTATTAATATGGGGGAAGGTGGCTCAGTTGGTAAGAGCATTCGCCCATGAACCAGAATGTCCGTGGTTCGAACCCTGGTTCCTCCTGTCCACCAAAGTATCCTTGAGCAAGATACTGAACCCCCAGTTGCTTCCGGTTGTCAGGCCAGCGCCGGTGCATGGCAGCTGTCGACAACCGGTGTGTGTGAATGGGTGAATGTCTGCAACGTAAAGCGCTTTGGGGCTGTAGGTGTACGGCTGGAATATATAAGTGCAAGCCATTTACTATTTATTACAAGTAATTACCTTTATCTTTTCAATGATCATTTCTCTTATATGTATGACATTTGTATGCCCTATTTCACCCGCAAAAGCATACTTTACCATGACAGGTTATTTTGGGTTTTTCCTTTAATTTGTCATTCATCCGTGTGGGAATGCTTAGCTGCTTTTTTTCAGGTTTTCTGCCATACTGCTGCATTGATGCCGATTTCGTCCCACAGTGATGTTTTATTTGACTTGCACAACTTTTAAGAGTTAAAGATTTAGTCTCTGTTCCTTACAGATTGAGGAGAATGAAGAGCTGAGAAAGGCTCATAATAAACGCCGTGAACGCCTTTGTTTGATTCAAACCAACTACAAGACAATAAAGGATCAGCTGAAAGAGATCGAGAAATCAAATGGCTTGTAAGTATGCAGTTTATACTTTTGGAAGTTTTATTTGTAAACTCTTGTCACACATAAATGACAACAATTGGGTGTATATAAATATTGTCAAATCACACAATGCAGAGGACCTGTTAGTTTACACATAGTTAACCCATGAATTACAATACTTGTGCAAATACAATTCTACTCGAGTGAACTCCAGCTCCACCCAGTAGCAGTGAGTAAAGAGACATTTCAAAACACATAACTCACCTTGCCTCATGTTAAAAGCCCATGTGAAACATTACAACCCCCTGAAACCACTGGCAAATAGTCTTAGGGCCCCATTGCTCTCCACATGTTGTCTGACAAGACCTGAGTGCTGGATTTGGGAAAGTGGGAGAAAGTCTTCCTTTTGCCTTTGAAAAGCTCAGAGGTTTTAAGCCCAGTCAATTTGGGCCGTTTTCTGCCAAGTGTATATGTGCTTCTGCGTCTCTTCTCCCTCAGTGTTCATTAAGATGTGAGAGCCAGAGACTGGAGGTGTCTAGTCCTGGGGGTGCAAGGTGTTTGAGAAGGCCTGTGGAGGGAGGAGGGAAGAGGGCCATTTCCTGCTTTGATGTGTTATCTTTACCAGAAACCACAGGGTTTTTAAGTGGAAAATATGCTGGAAAATATCATTAACATATATGCCTTGTTTTCCTTGTTTTCACTTTTGTGTGGGTATTTTAATCATTGGGCAATCTATTGTCATTGAGAATATTTACTTTGCAGCTAAACATGCATATCGTCAACCTCATAGCATAATTGCTAAAGTCATATTTTAAGGTTTTATAGGATTTGAGGCACAGGCAATCAGCAATATTAGGAGTACAGTTAGACAGATATCACAATTAAGACAAAATATGACTTGGCCAATTATGCTATGAAGCTAATGATATGTTTGGTGGCCGTACGGGAGCTAAGTGTTAACTTTGTCAGCTGTGTTCTCTCCGGGTTAATTAAAGAAAACAGCAGTGCCATGTGAGCCCGTGTGAAAGTGGAGTGAGGGAGAGAGCATGTTCAGCCCTAGGCTTGACTTGGCTCCTGTTAGCTCAGTGCGGCTCAACAGCATGTGTCTGAGACAGTGGGAGCAAAGACAGAGATGTAGAGAGAGCTCCGACACCAGAAATGCTGCTATTACACATTTAAGCAGGTTATCAGAAATATGATCTATCTTGTGAAATCGTGTACTTTTGTCAAGGTTTTTGTAATAACCTTGATTTTATGATGAAAAATCATTAAAGCTCATATAATAGGTAAACAAGGATTTGGTAATGTCTACAAAAGGCCTTAAGCAGGAGTGTGTTGTGTCAGCATATCTGTATTTCATGAATGATTTGACATGAAATTGATGCAATAGGCAGCTTTGCCCTTTTCAGACGGAGCCTTCCATGGCACCAGCCAGTCAGTCAGTGTTAAGATCTTGGCATTCATTTGGCAATAAGCCACATACTTAAATAGCTGTTAAATCCACTGGAGTAATGCAAGCTTGAATGAGAGACAATAGAAAATGACTTAAATACTCCCATTAGTTTGAGGAAATCAGGGCCCTAACAAGTCAGTGGGGAGAGGCATTGAGCCTCATTGCCTTTTGAGCTTGTTAGGGATCTCCCTGTAGCTTCCATGCTGTGTCGTTGCCTTTTTGGAAATACGCAGGATGTTAGGTTTTGGTTCCCCTTCTGTTTGAAGGACAAAATTATAGTGTTATGTGCGTCCATCCTTATGTGTGTATTGTCACTACAGTTCTCCTCTCTTTCCCTCTTGAGAAGTGTTACCATACACTTTTTTTTTATCATAATCTGCATCCCCCTGCACAGGCAGACACATCTGTGCCTAGTCAGCGGGATAACGCACAAGATTTGGCCAAAAGACCGCAGTGAAAATTAGATTTTCTAAATATTTTAAATAGGAACAATTCTCAATGAAAATGTGTTAATGGAATTGCTAAATACTAAAGAGTAAGGGCCTCTGCTAATAATCATGTGTAAATACATCTATTGATCCCCACCCCCCATTCAGGTGTCTTCAGAGCAATGCATGTAGAGGTTAATGCTAAACTGTATCCTGTGCACATAGATGGTCACATTTTGACCTTAATGTTTTGACCGTAACCGATTAACAACTACCATTAATCTGTGAAAGTTCCAAAGAATGATGGAAGTTACACTGACACATCAGTGTTGTTGTCATTGAGCTGCATATGCACTATGCACTCTTGCACTCAATTTTTCTTTGACCAATTATTGTGGTTATTTACTGCTGTGAATTTCAGCTTTTCCTTTACAAATACAGTATATAGGTTGAATTTGATGTTATTGTCATTTTAACCTTTTCTGCAGACTCATTAGATCTTTTTGTCTTCAAATGCTGCCTGTAGAAGGCCTGCAGTTCCATCTATACAGTGTATTTGTCTCCACATTAATGTTTCATGTTGTACTTTGTAAGTATTTTATATTCAAAGTTTGCAATTGAGATGTCAGATTAGTTCTCTCTACAGTTTTTTGATTCACTGAGGGGAGAACTGACTATATTTGTGGTGTTTTTTTGTTGTTTTTTTTTTTCTTCTTTGCAATAGCTTTACCACATAAACTGAGTCATTGCTTTTAGGGAAAAACTAAATCTTTGTAGTTCTCAAACCAAGATCACTGGATTATCCCTTGTTTCATCATCATCAAAAAGGTGGGACTTTATCTGGCATGCATACAATGCATACTGTAAAAGCATTGTCATAAGATAAAGCAATCATTTCGATTTGTGTAATATCGCAATTTTGTTCTATGCTTAGTTGTACATTCTGAATGGCAATAAAGTTTGCCTAAATCATTTTAGACAACTTTGTTTTGATTTTCAGTGATCTTTCCCTCTGATCAGACAAACTGTATACACTAACATGTTTTGGCTGCATAGCAGGGCCACTGAATACACTGCTGAATTGAGCATTTTGACTTGTATCATTTTCACTGTGCACACAACACATAACTTTCCTTCTTGTTAGGATGAGTGTAAATGAGGGTTCTGTTTTTATTTTGTTGGTTTTGTTTTGTTTTGTTTGTTTTCTTTTAAGTCTTAACAGTCCTTTTTCTTTATTTTACACACACATACACACACACACACACACACACACACACACACACACACACACACACACACACACACACACACGCACTTTAAGCCAAATAAGATGCTGGTAGTCTTAAAGATTTAAACTTGTTTATATACTATATTGTTTTCTTTTCCTTTTATCAATCTTCCTGTTTGATTAGCAGATTATGGGGTCAGACAATTGGTTGCTGCATGGCTAGCTGATGTGTGATATCAACAGCTGGATGCAAATATCAGCCAATCACAAAGTAGACAAAGGGTCCCCTGGATCATCAGTATTCAGGCAGTAAGCAGTTGGCCAGTCCCATTGATACCTTCCTGCCATTCACCATTACTGTATCATCGTATTTCCTCAAAATGGCATGAAGGAGAGAGGAAAAAGCCAACTTCTTATTTATATTAGAGAAGGGAAGAAGCTGTTTAATCAGACTGGGGATGATGGGGGTGAGCAAATAAAATTAAAGGTTATTAAAGCATCCGTACTCTGATCAAAGTTGCGCCCATAAACAGATTCCCCCTGATTCAGAGCAATTAGCTGCAGCACCGTGGAAAAAGTTCTCTCTATCTCCTTCTGCTTAATAATGGAAACTAGGATACCATAGGGGAACATGCGCTGAGGCCAGAAGAAGATAGCTCTCTCCTGGCTCCATGTTTAACAGCTTTTAAGCCAGCTGTAAACAAATTAAAATGTATAGAGTTTTACCATGACTTATTAAAGCTTCATACACATTTCTTAAGAACTGTGTGATTTTTAGGTATTTATTGTATCAACTGCAAAGAAAATTAAAACAGGGCTACAGCTCCTACCTTTTTAGATAATCATTTCATAGCTCTTGTGTGTGTTAATGTACGACAATGCTCAGTTTTTTGCTTGTGGTTGCATTTTATTCTCTGGACAGTGAGCTTATCCATGGTCACTCAGGGAAACAAGCATGAGCCCACAGATGGCATATATATGATATAGAGTCATGCTCATACACCATGAAGTAGTCCAATGGCTTTACATTGCTCACAGTGACAGTTCTAGTATTAAATGAAAACATTTGCCTTCTTCAGTAGCCTCGAACTCCCAGGTAACCAGGGTTTAACTAGTATTAGCGTTGCATGGCACCGTCCACATAGCCAATAATGACCTCAGGAAAAGTAGCCCTCCACAGCAGCAGTGACCCTCACAATCCATTTCCACACCTCTAAAACATTGATTAAGTGAAAATGAGAAACTGGTGTGTGTGAAAGAGACAGGGAGACAAACGGTACTCTCTTCTCATCAGCTACTTTTGCAATTTGTGGATTCTCACTAAATCCTGTTTTAGTTTTCAAATGAAAAGCTAATTGGAATTGAATGTGTTGGGCTAAGGCTGATTGATGAGTTGGATGTGTGCGGGGACTCAGTTGTGGACGGCAGGGATATATGTGTGTGTGTGTGTGTGTGTGTGTGTTAAATGGAAGCAGGAGCTACTAAGCACAAAGTGTCATTAAGTATTCATAAGTGAGGTGTGGACATTTGAATGACCTCGTTTGCAAGTGTGTTTTTGCCACTATTTATATTTGCATGGCACACAGGGAATGCTCCACTGCCCTGCCACACGGGCAGCGCCCTGGGCTTTAAACAAACATGCATACGTGTGTACATGATTTGCCACTGAAATGTCAAAGTCAAGGCTGCTCATTTGAATACTGCTAAATATGGCTGAATAACAAAAACAGAGTGAGAATAAGGGGCTTCGTTACCCCCATGTGAATTGGCCAAATGCAGCAAGGTGGTGTACAGTACCAACAATTTTTACTTCTTATATATTTGCATTTTTTTTGTATGTTTCAAGTGAAGTTGCTTTATTTTCTGTCTTCCTTTGATTGCCACTGCATTTATACTTTTGCATGCGTGTGTGTGTGTGTGTGTGTAGGCCAGGTGGAAAGGTGCACCGTGCAGAACCATGGCAGCTACGACAAGAGAACAGTGATGCTGTGTGGAACGAGTTGGGCTACTTGAAAAACCTCAACAGAAAACTCTCCACTGAAAAGTAAGCAACCTGCGTTCAGGTTTACCCGCCTGAAAAACAGATATGAGCTCTAGATAATTTAGTGCAAGTGCAAATTTGTATAAGACAGGGGGGTTTTTTTCTCCCCTCCTACGTGCATACGCACAGGCTGGCTCGCACTCCCAGTGTCCCTTCTAGTTGGTGGGTGTTAAAATTTGAGTTTGCCCTTCCCAGTTTCACAGCATCCGTCTAGTCCGCTACATCATTACCAGCCAGCAGGGGCAACGGCAAGATCATTAGACTCTGCTCATTTGTAAAACTGGCTGCCCAAAATACACACATAAACTTGCGGGAAGTGAAATCACATCATCAGAATCCCTGGCTGTGTCTTTGTGAAATAATTGCATTTATAATGGAACATGTGTCAAACTGGGGTTCTGCTGTAGTTCTAGCATTAGTATCAATAAGATGTTTGACGTACTTGGAGTCTATAAGATGCCAAAGTGCCATCAGTTCACTAAACCTATCATTGTTGACAATTAAGGCCCAAAACGTTGGTGTAAATACATACATGGACAGCAGTAGCCATTAATGTAGTTTGACTTACTGCAGTACAGATTTCAATTCCACTTGACAAAGCATTCCCATACCCTCCTTATTGAGATCCTTTTCACTTAATATATTGGTTACTTTGTCTTCACTCCATGTCTGCTTTCCTGCTCATGTCTTTTGTTTGTCTCTAGATGCAGTGTAATCATTCTCTTGCCTGATTTCAAGAAGTAACTGTACCACAAACACTGACACTGTCTATAATGCTACACAGAGCGTGGCCTAAAGCTACCGTGTACTTCTCCTCTATTTTCCCCTGCCTTCACCTCTCCTCACCTCTTTCCCATTCTACCCTGTTCTTCTGCATCCTTTTCTTCCCCTTTTCCTACTTGTCTTCCCAGTTGCCTCCCTGCGGCCCTCTGTGATGCTGCAGTAGGTTGAGGCCAGAATTCTGGTACTTGCCCCCCTCCACTGCTTTCCCCTCTGCTCACCCCCCTGCCCTGTCCTCCTAATCCCAGCTGAGCTCATTATGATATAGCCCGGCTGCCTCTCTCCAAGCCTGAGCTGTCCGAGCTAATTACAGGCTAGCAGCCTTAGTGCCGCCGATGCTGCCTGTTAAGGGATGTCCATCCGCCTGCCTGCCTGGCCCCGACTAGAACTGAGCAGAGCCGAGCACTTGATGGTCCAAGGGCGGGGCTTGTGGAGGTTAACAAACCACAGTGAACACACCGTGTCCTTGGACCTGACCTGCAAGGAAAACCACATGGGGATGGAGAGTGGCTGGCTACTTTCCTAGCTGTGGCACTGGCTTGTCCGTTGGGGTTAGTGTTGATCCCTTTTATGTGCCCCCTGACCAGCTCCACCTCATTTCCTCCATTCTTGGTTCTGGAACCTGTCCTTACCCGGGTGGCTGGTGTAAACTTGGCTGAGATCTTTAAACTTGTGCCTCCGAAACATCTTCATTCCGGGGTTTCATGCAGCTCACTTTGTACCCAAAGTTTTTCTGTCCCTTATCTACTCTTCGCTTTTTATCTGTTGTAAGAAGTAGCTGCAGAGTACCGTCAGGGTTACTGTTAGGGTTTACTTAGCTGCAACACACAATATCTGTGTAGCAGTAACATAAAGTTCAAGAGAGTATATCATATTGCAGGAAAACTGGAGTCCCTATAAAGTAGCTGATTTGAAACTTATGGGGCAAGCAGTTTAAAGCTTGTTTTTCCATTGACCGTTCTGTAATAATTGAGCTTGAGAAGGTTATGCTAGATAAGTGTTTGCAATGATCCACTAATGACTAATTAACTCTTGGCAGTTGAGATATTCAGGGCTTTAAATTCCTAGTGGCAGCCTTTAGTAGAGAGCCTCTCTTTAAACTCTCATTTCCTTTCCTCATTGTCATAATATCGTTCACAGATGCTTCCTCTCACCATCTCTGAAAACTGCACTTGTAATACACTGTCTTGAGGCTCAGATGACCATTTCCCACAATGAATATTGCTGTGATAACTCCTGCACAGTGGGTCCCCACAGTGTTAAGAAAGTTATCAAACCCAGCTCCCTCCCACCACCTGATCTCTGCACCTTAATAAGAGATTGTTGAAGAAAGAGAAACAGGTCTGTTTTTCTGCTCTCTAGGTTGATATACAATGCACCCTGTGGCTTTGTTTTATGACCTAAGGATGTGTTAGGCAAAAAATAGTTCTTTGACAACTTTTCACTTGAATTGTTCAGCATTCATCTACGACATGAACTTCTATCATAAAGATTTCTCGTGTAACATTACAAAAATGGACTAGCTTGCTATACAAGGTGTATAAATTAGTCAGCTGGCCACACTTGAGATATGTGAAGACAAGAACTTCAGAACTTCATGTTTAATATAGAACTGATCTCAGACTCAGATCATAGGCACTTGGTGGGAAAAAAAGGGCTACAGTATAATGATATATCAGGAATAAATGAGAACACAGTCGTCCAGCCATCAGAGTTTTGAAAGGCTGGCTACATGATTTCTAGGACCTCCAATAAAAACTGATAGACTGATCGGGACTTTGCATGCTTTGTGTGGTTTTCTACATACAACCCTAAATGATTATTGATCTGGAAGCATGTGTTGTCGGTGCACTCTTACCCTCAGTAACATATATTTGGGTTAGGGAGCTTGCAAACCCTTGCTTCCAAGCAAACATGAAAACAGCCAATTGCTTTTCACCCTTTTTGACCTAATCTGTTGCCGGCGACAACATAGCAACAAACATTCTTTGAAATAACGGAAATGTTTATTTCAACTGTTTATGCAATCAATGTTATTCCAACGTATTCTGAGAGCTGAGATGTGCAGTCTTGTGCTGATATACTGCCAGGTGTGTGTTCGGGCACTTCTGCCACTACCGTAATGTATTGTACCGTAAATCGGCGCAAAGCTGCACATCTCAGCTCTCGGAATCCGTTGGAATTACGTTGGGTATTTTTAGGCACACAACTTGGTTTCTCTCCTTTTTTATGATGTAGGAAGCTTGTATTAACAGACGCTTTTGATGAAAGATCTAGAAGTTTTACAGCATCAATGTTTTTTTTGTTTTTGTTTTTTGCTTGAGTTTAGTTAATTTATAGGTACTGTTGCAAATATATTTTGCCAGCACTCATAATGTAATCAAAAGCACATCGCTGTTTCCTAGTCTTGATTATTCACCATATCGTCAGTATTTTCACCCTTTCACTAGATTGTGGGTTTTTCTTTTATACAAGAAGCACCTTTTTCTGTCATACACCCTTGCACACTAGTGATATATTTGAGGTATTTGTGAGGTTTAGTATCCAAGATCACTTGTATGTCATGTAGCCTGGACTGGAGCCGAGCATCAAACCATTTACCAAACCTCGTTGTTAAAGTTCGTCATCCGCTGATGTTAAGCAGAAGCGGGCTTACTTTAGAATTGTTTTTTTCTTAATGTTTTGTTTTCTTTTATTTATCTGGGGGAAAAAAAGGAAGTCTTCTCTGCTAGGATATTGCTTCACGCTGTACTCCTAGAATGTACAGTAGACTCTTCTGGGCATTAGTGGGGATGCCACTGGGACTACAGTTTGCCTAACTCTTGAGTATATATGGATTGTAAAGACAAAAACCAGGGATTTTTTTTCATGGATTCTCAGATAGTTTTAGTTTTTCATTACAATAGGGAACCACTTTTTATGGTATCATACTATCTCCTTTATGCTGTAATCATGAACTGAGTGAGCGTGGCATGCGCAGCCAGCTACTATACACTCTAAACATTTAACCTGTTGAGAAAATCTCTTTGCTTTCTGTGTTCTTTTTAAGGGAAAATACACAAACAAATAAACTAATTGACACCAAGGATGATTTCCTTCTAGTTGTGGTACATTGCTGGCAAGCAACTATGAGCAGGGTGGGCTAGAAAAGCCGCGGTGGGATCATTTTATCTGCCTCATTATGCATCTGTCTGCGGCACTCCATGTCCGTGCTTGTTAATTGTTGTTAAAGGTCTGTTGGTGAAAAGAGGCAGGGATTATTTAAGCTCCATAAACAGAATAAACACATGCAGTGCACTCTCAGACTTAAGATGCTATACTCAGACGACATCAAAGCATATATTAGATAGCGATTACTGGGGAAAAAGCCTTTGAGATCATTTGCACTGCTCCTCTGTAGAGAGTGACCATTATGGACGTGAACCTCCCCAATAAGTGACGTTGACTCTAATTAAGTTTAATAAAGTTTGCCCTAATGTTCCTCATATTCCGCTATTTCTTTTCTTTTCATCTTGATTTGCTAAAAGGTATTAGAAGTAATGAGAGTCTTTTGCCCTCTGGACCAGGACTTAGTTGGAGGAGGGACACATTTTTTCACAGAAACCCACACACACTCACACACAAACAGAATGTTTTATGCATGTTTCTAATTTAGACAACTAAGGTTTTTCCCTCATTAATTATTTGGGAAATGAGTTACCATGTCAAAAAATAAATGAATAAATAAATAGAAACGCACTTCTCTTAGCAAGTAATGATGATCTAAACTTCAGTATGTCATCAAATCTAATATGACTTCAAAGAGGTAAATTAGAACACAAAAAGATGCTGTCTGAAAGACAGTTCACTAGAGTAGAAAAGTTTATGGGACTATTTCCTTTTAATTTTGAATTTACTTTAATGATTGAGAGGCCTCTCTCTCTTTCTGATATAGATATGTCACAACATTATAATGTTTTATTTCAATTTTGTATATCTTACTGTATAATCATGCTGCTGTTGAGACAGTTGAGGTTCTCTCTGCTAATAGCTATAAGACAAATCCCCATTTACCTTTCATATCACTGGCCTATGGCTAGAAAGTCTTACTCCTAAAACCCCAAACTGCTCAAGACCCACTGTTTGTCCCTGCCGCTGCACTGCCCTCAGCTACAATACATTACATGTGAACTCCAGTAGTCACCATTTCTGCTGACTTCAGTGGCTTATACACCCAAATTATCCATGAATATGCAGCCATGTAGCCCAAGTTTAAGCTTGGGAGAATCCCCTCACGCTCCCCCCAAAAAAGATAAATCTTTCCTCAGTCACGAAAATGCCAGTGGCGTTTTCCCTCATTCGCTCTATAGTCTGCTTTTTTTCCTGTCTCATTTTTATGTGAGAGCAAGAAACACAGAGGAGGCTGGCACGTGAAAGCACAATAGCTTCAGAGGATGTGTTGTCCACCCCTGTGGTGGAAGGCTAGCTGTTTGTGTTCCAAACCGTGTTTGGCGCAGCACAGGTAGAGACGAGATCAACTGACACAGAGTGGATGGCTCAGGGCTGAAGTTGGAGTACTGCATGAGAGCAAAAATGTTTATTAAAACAGGGGCAAAAGAGCGGCCTGAGACACAGACTAACACTGCAGACTTCATGATTACCAAATGCAGCACCTGCCTGTTGCCTTTAGTTAGCTTCTTTGACTTGTATGCCTGCCAAGTGATAACCTTAGGTGAAGTGAAGTTAAGAGAGAATTGAAAATTGTCCAGCCATCCTCATTTAATTTTTTTAGAATTTAAAAAATGACCAAAAAAATATGCTTTGTGGCTGTAAAGATGCTATTCTTTTCTCTATGGGGAAAATAGTTTGTGCCAGGAAAACTATGCCTTCATTTAGGCTGAATGATAGATAATTGGAAGTGGTGATATGGAAAAACCAGTTTCAGGTGCAGTCAGCTATAATATGATCCAAATCTGAAACATAGCTTCAAGTAGTTTGGATTTACCTACCAGATCACCCTTGCATTGTTTTCTAATTACATCTTTTGTTTCACAAAGCCACTTTTTTTTTATGTTCTTAACTATACCCGGTGAAAATAATTGGTCACTGTCAAATTCATGTGACGTTTTGAGTGTAATAGCGAACTTCCTCCACTTCCAAAGATATAGAACCAAAAACCAAAGTTTTGACATTTTTCTTTTTGTCATCTATACAAAAAAGAACAAGGAAGAATCTGAAAGATGTAATCATGAACAAAAGTTTAAATGATTTTCCATGATTGACTAATAATATTGTTACAACATGAAACCCCTTCATATTAACACTTGCATGTGACTTAAAAAGCTAAATCAAGTGGATCAAGCAGCATAACAATCAACACTTTTAAAATGTAAATGACCACTGGACCCAAGACATTTGAATGTTTTCATTATTTTACAATGGTCTTAGATATTTCTTTCCTTAAATGACCTCGGTGAATATCAAAACCATGCCATCAGATTTTTATTAGTGGAAGCTGTGTGTTATTTAACAAGGGTGCAAAAGTCCTCTATGGCAATGAAATCAAATCTCCTTTCCATCTGAGAAACTATGCCTATCCTTTAGCAAAACCAAATGTTGCACGTGAACTTTGGTTTAGCATCAATACCATCAGCATCTGAAAAGGCATAAAAGAGAAACACGAGATGGAACTGGCTCTCTCTACATACTGCATATTTCAGCTCATTGGTCCTATTAACAGCCTGAACACATAAGGCAGTGCCGGTGCCTCATTGACTTGAGTTCATTTATGGAGAAAAATCTATAGAGCTGCGACACATATCCATCTGCTTCCTCACCCCCTGGAGAGAGTCATTTGTGTATTTGTTTAAGCTTTGGACCAAGCATCTGGACTGTGTGTGCTACTGTGCTAATTACTTTTGCTGTGGCAATCCTTTTCACCACATGTCATTTTCTGGGAATTTCTTTAAGGTGAAACTAGTGGCTGAATCTGTTGACTAAGGTATGCTAAATGCCATTATGCCCATCATAGTTAATGCCATGCCCTTTTGCTGCCAGAATACTTCATGATAGAGTATACCAAGTTAGTTAAAAGGAACCTACCATTTGTAATGAGGTTAACTGAGAGAAGAATGCCACTACAGTAGCTCGAGCTTGATTCTGGTGTTTTTCTCAGACTCTGTGGAGCAGAGGGGAGGGAAGTTAGGTGTGTGTTTCAGGTGTGGTTGTCTCAGTGGGCTTGTGTGTATCCTCAGTAGACTACAGTTGGGGTCCTAATAATAACTTGAAAGTGCAAAGTCTAGAGCGTGGCTCCACATAATTAGCCTTTAGCAGGAATCAAACTAATTGCAGAGAGGTAATTGGGCACACTTTACAGCCTGTTTGTCTGTTAAGATACACACACAAACACACTTATAAGCACAGCACACTTTTCTACCTAGGTGTTTCATGTTGCTTGTCACTTTGATTTCTAGATGAGTTAAAAAGCATTTTAATTAGTTGATTTCTTTACCTTACCATCTTTTCTTTTAGGTCAGGAAGCCAGTGCATAAGAATCAAGTAAAATGTGTTCTCAGGTTGGATATTTAAATAAATATTTAAAGAGCTTGTGCTTTGACAGATAAACCTTATTAGACCCAAGGCTTCATTTAAAACCTGTTTTGGGGAAAAAATTAAACTGTCCACTAAAAACCCATTTATTTCTCAACTTCCAAAAAAGCGAGAAACCTCACTGTGGGAGCTGTGGATAGACGTTTTTGATTAGCATTTATTTAACTGATAGATTATTTTAAGGGTCAGGACTTTAAATGGGCTATATGCAGATTTCAGAAGTTTCAGCTCATGACTGACACTTTTGGCTGAAAAACGGAACTGCACCTCCTTTCTGCTCGTTCTCGCAGAACGCGCTCGTAGTCTGACGTGGAGTTTCTGTTGGTGTCTGAGTTGTGCTGGGTCGCTCTGTGCATTCTCACAATCC
>JAPMNP010681395.1:0-12628 GCA_029874935.1 Atherina boyeri | reverse complement strand
TAGTAGTATATGCATGATTTCAGAGGTATGTGTGAGAGTTAAAGAAGCATTTTGGCCTATACGGCCCCTCATAATTTCCAGCCTTGATGCACATCACTGTGTGTCTTCTGTCTGGCCTTGCTGTGACTGCCAACTGACCTGGTAACACTGAACTGCAGGGGTTCTGACCACCATGACATTGGAGAAGGAAATAGGTGATGAATAGAAAGATGTGGCTCATTTCAAGCCATTGCAACAGAGGATAATGAGCAGTGTGCTTTATGGCTCCAACCTGTTCAGGGTTGTAACAGGGCTCTGCAGTGAATGCAGCTGTTTGTGTGTGTGTGCTTCTAAAGTTTAGGTGTGGGGAAAAGATGAGGCAACACTTTGAGAAGTTGATAAATCCTAAATATGTTTCCCCATCTGCTGTGGAATAGTTAATTTTTATGTTTATATTATGTTTTTATTTATTTAGCTGAACAAAAATAGAAATGGAAGACTAGCTGAAGAGATTTGGTGCAGTTTAAGAGAACAGATACAGACCATGCTGGAGAGCAACTAAAGCCTGTTCATAGATGCATATTCATTCTGGTGGTAAAACAGCAACTCTGGTAAGTCAAGCATGTAAACAGGAGTAGTTTATTTCCATATTAATTGGAATACTGAAAAGGAGAACAAAATGTTTGTTTTATTTTTTTCTCTTTTTAAAAAGAAAATCAGCCATTAAATACTGTACAATATTGCTTCCATTTGTACTCACGGCATTTGCCTTTTGCATCATGACATTTTATATAAAGGACACAGGATTAAAAATGGTTCAGTTTCCATGTAGGTTCCATCACAGTAGGCAAATCTACATGTTTGATTAAATAAAGGTTTTATGATACAAAAGACAAATTTCATGCTTCATTCAGCTGCTATAATAACTCTGATAATTCATGTTAACGATGGGTCGTTAATGCAATTAGTGAACTCTGTTTAGTAATTTGGTGGAGAGCATTCTAGAAGATAATATAGCTGAGCTCTTTTATTTAAGCTCTGTGTTATACTGCTGATGCTGCTGGGCAGCAGCTCTCTTGCTGTGGGTAATGGCTTCTGTAATGGGTTTAGCATTATCCCTGCAAGGTTTTTATGGAAATGCAGGGCTTGGTTCAAATGAATCCTGTTGTCTTAAATGTGTGTCTTCCATCATTTACAGCAACATCGTTACTATTCATTTTCCTTCTCCAGAATCACCTGCAAACACTAAAGGGGCTTAAGACTTCCCTGTTAAAGGGACAGTGAACAATAAGGTTGCACAATCAGAAAAAATAGTAATATGTGATATTATTGAACGTTGCAATGATGAGTAATAAAGAAATACTTGAATATATTGTGCTAATCTCACAACAAGGATTGAATTGCAGTTCTCCATATGTTTATGCTAATTAAACAGAAGTTTCATAATAGAAAGCTTCCTCTAAGTGAAATGCAGTCCTCGTTTATACACCTGGGCTTGCCCGATTTTTAGATTAAAATGTCTTTGCAATATTGATATTGCCATAACAACAAAAATAAATTATATTGTGCAGCCATAGTGGACAAATGATTTTGAAGCTCTGTGAGTTGCATTGTTTGAACGGTTCAAAATCTGAATGCACTGAAATTTCTTGATATATTAGCTATCCATGTTTTTGGAAGTTTATTCTCCTATAATTTCCTTTGGTTATGATGAAGTGCTCAACAATAAATAAATGCAGCTAAAGTCAGATGGGAAAAGATTTTTGGTAAAAACAAATGTTCTTCAAACTAAGCCTTTCGGAGAACTTTGAGAAAAAAGGTAGCAGAAGAGAGGGAAAACATCAGCAAAGTCAGTTTAACCCAATTATGTCTGTATTGTTCTGGGAATGTTCCTTTTGTGTCTTTTGGGAAAGATGAATTAATTTCAATGCAGAGGTAAGCTCAGGCTGACATTAACTTGCAGAATTATCCTCTGTTATTTCAAGTTTTCAGTAAAAGCTTCTATATGTGGCCTCCTGCAGCTGCAGTGTTGCTTAGTTGACATTTGTTTTTTTTTCTTTTTTAATGCAGCAGCTTTGATTTGCATGCTTTTCCTTATGGACAGTATCCTCTTTGAGCAAAGCAGTGTAGCTATTTATTACTCCAAGAACATGATTCAGTTTTATAATTCATCACACCAAATAGCAGTTTTGGTCTGACGGTAAGGAATAAATGGGGAACCATGTACGTGTACAGTAAATCTTGCAGAGGACTCTTTATTAGTGCAGTTATAAATAGTTTTTTCTCAGTATGTAAATGTGTCCCCAGTCATTAATAAGACTTGTCTTCCTCAGTATCTTTCTCATCTCTAGCTTTCTGTTTGCACCAGCTCTTTTTGAGTGTACCAGACCACCAAGACTGGATGGTATATTGACTATTTTGTTCCTGCTTATTTTTCCAAACAAGATGTAAAATGAAGCAATACCATTCATATTGAAGCAGTTTGGTGTTGCTTTAGATTACTTATTTCCTCCGTAAAACTGTGCCCAATGTTTGTATCCCTCTCCTCTCACTCATCTTGGAGCCACCTCCCTGTATTTCTCAGTCTGCATCCTAACAAGCTGAGCTGCAGATTCACTTAACTAAGTGCCTTTTTGCCCAGATTTTTGTCTCTCCACTGCAGTTTCCCTGGAAAACTGGGAGATGTTTTGTATTGGGAAATCTTCTACCTGCTGGTGGACTATACAGTATAGTCAGAGCTTAGATTTCCATTAGTAATTCTGTTTTAAACTCGAATGTTCATCCTACGTGAGAGGTCTTTCTGAATTGATTTTATAATACATTCTGACATTATTGATGGGTGTCTGTTACACGAACAGTGGAGTGTCAAGTGGGAAAGGGATCTTCAAGTTCACTCTTATATCTCTTTCACAAACCGCATAACACCTTAAGTGCTACATTCAGTAGCTAACGCTTGTGGATTCCATTTCAGTAATTTTCATGGGGCAGCTTGAGCAGGACAGTAACTTAGATAAGATTGGTACTCACCCATCCCCGCTTAACATTGAGTCATGTTCCATTTGCTTGGTTATGAATTATGTACTGTGGCAAGCTTGAATGGCTGCATGACAATGAGATATGACCAAAAGAATTTATCATTTGCACCTTAGCGATATGTCTACAGAGGCTGTGTTGTTACAGATGCTGCAGTTTTAGCTCTTACAAAACTTGTAATTTAAATAGCCTCCATTGGCACAAATCTGAATCCAATTAATGAAGATTTGACACGTCAGAAGATGCTTTCCTCCAAATATGCTCCATGAGTACTTTGCTGTTATAGGCCAAAAGGATGTTTTATTTACATTTGAAGAATATTTGACCTTAAGTGGTTGAGAGTGCAACCACTTGACTTGTAAAAATGGCTTCCTGTAGTAGAAACAATGCAATTTAGTCCTAACCATGATTGTTTTCAAATTCTAGAAAATTAGTTCCAATTTTTAATCCTAACCAAGTAGGATGTTGTTGCCTAAATCCAACCAGGATCTACAACAGAGTTTTAGCAGGGTTGAAACTAGGGGTGGGGGAAAAAATTGATTCACATAAGAATCGCGATTCTTTGTTTAACGATTTTTGAATAGATTTTTTTTTCATTGAAATTTTTTTTTTTTTGAAGAAAAGTATGTTTTTTTTCTTTATTTGCAATCCAGGCTTTAAAAAAAATCACAGCCACTTTAATATGAAGTGTATTTAAGTATGTAGCAGTTTATTTCAGAAAGTCTATATTTTTCATTCATACTTTGGTAAAGATTTAAGACGTGGGAAGTATAACATTCAGAAAAGTTTTCAAGTCTTTTCAATACTATTTTTTTATATCTCTTCTATCTGCAATCCAGCTTTTGAAAAGAGCCTCACTAATTAAAGAGGAATCTAGAATTAACAGTTGTGAAACGGAAAATCAATAATAGCTAATTGAGAATCGTTAATAATCGAAAATCGGCTGGTAATTGAATCGGGACTTCAATAATCGTAATCGGCTCCGGAAATCAGACAGATTAACCACCCTAGTTCAAATGATTCATACATGTTGTTCTTAACTTTTCAATAAATAATAACCCACTAATTCAAACATTTTACTATGAAGAAAACACAAAATTTTATTAATCGCATTTTCATTTTTAGAACATAATAAAAAACATTCCCCGTTAAGAGTTACACTTTTTGGATACACTTTGGATTTCTAAGAAGCGGGTGTTGTTGTATTTGCACATCTGTATTTGTAGAAAAGAAAAAAAGCAGAAAATGAAAACTGCATTGGTATTTAATGCTATTTGCGTTGACTTGGCCTTGACTTTAAAGTCAACAATATGGTTTGCAGTTGACTTGGAATGAACTAAGGTGGAATATCACTGAACGTTAGCCTTGAATATCAATAGCTTCTTTAATATGAATTATTCAGTAGTGGGTACGAAGCTGTCAAGCCTTCTCCCACAAGATTGGTGCGTGCCTCAAGACATCGTCCTCTAACGTGTTCATACACAAGGAGCATCATCATGCATTCAGTGGCCTACATGGTGTAACAGTGAACCTGAATCTGTTTGCCTGCTTCAGCTGTCACTAGGTCTCAGTCTGCTGAGAAAGCATGGCTTTATTCCCAATTCTCTGTCCAGGGCCCCACTCAGAATATATGTGCAGAATATGTCTTTATAATCTCAGGAGAAGCAATTAGAATTAGCTGTGTCCCCTTAAGCGTACACATTCATCATGGTGCAGAATTTAGTCTTGTGTTTTTTATTGTAAACTTAATCCCATTTAGACGTTGACCAAAGATGGGATCATTCGCATACATTAGAGAAATTGATGGAGTTTGTCTGTTGAAAAATAAACAAAAAGTTTGCAGACAATGCTGACAAAAATCATTCGCTGACATTTTCTGGAAGAGGGTAAAAGCTGAGTAATAAAATTGGGGTATAAAACCTGCGACGTAATGGGTTGTGTGGATCATCCCCATTCAATCACACAAGCTTTATTGAGGTATTTTGTTCAAAGGACATTATGAGATCTGATTCTTTGGTACATAGTCAGTGGCACAATTATAAATAGTGCTGTTTTATGTACTCAGCAGTTTTGGCCGCTTATTAAAGATGGTGGTGGTGGTGTCTGCCAAAGCAGATCACAAGTAAAATTTTGAGCCTTGTTTTTTTTTTGCCACTTTTGCTTTTGTCATTTTTTTGCTCATTTGAAATATATATTGTTCTGTGTAGTGAACATTTGTTATACTGAGTTAGATAGTCAAGCAGTAATGAAAATATTTGCCTTTTTAAATGAAATGGTTTTAAAGTGAGTTTTACTTGCTATCAGCATACTCACTGCTGATTCCAGATTGAGATGTTTTTTTATTTCTATTTTTATTTTTTTTATTCTTAGGAAAAGGGATACAAAATGAACATTTTGGATTGACTCTCAGACATTTGCAGTTTGTCCAAAAAGCCCAGACTATCTCATAGAATGACTGTATTGATTAAATAACAAAATAATCATAAAACTATTTTAGGCACCAGGAAGGTTTTGTTGACGCTTGAGAAAAAAAAGAGGATGTAAAAAAAGTTTACGGAAGTCGGTATCTGAATAATGGATTTTTAATGTTTTTGACACCTGAATTAAAATTTCTGGTATTGCTGCAGATGCAAATTTGTTTACTGCTACAGTTCTTAGTTTTTCATTGATTGTATTGGGATACTAACATTCTAGAGATCTGATGGGCATAAGTATTGTTTCAACGATGCAGGAGTAACCATGTGGGTCTTGCTTGAAAAACTGCTGAGCAGATACAGTAGTTATGTTCTAACACAGTACTTCTGACTTATTTTAGCTAAATGTATTTTTTAAAATCTCTTATCAATTAATAAAAACAGCCAAATGAAATTATTCTAAACTATAAACAAATAGTTAAGAAAATACAAAAGAAAATGCAAAAGAATGTGAAGTTAGTGCTTGTTCTGTGTCAAGTCACAGAACAAAAAAACAAAACTGTTATGACTTTATGTTCCGACTCAGCAGCTCAAAGCTTTTCTATCTATATTTGACGATCCAGTTAAACGACAAAATCTTGTGACAATGATCTTTTGGAGTTGTCATGGATGTGTGCAGTATGTTCTGGACTTTCATGTGTTTTCAAGGGGCTCCACTGTAACTGTAGCCACCAGCCTAACCTTTGATGCATGAATAAGACAAACGTGCGTGGACCTCAGACTTGAATCAGAAGCCACAGTGTCTTGTAGCAAGTCTCTCTCTTTCTCTCTTTTCTATTCATTCACTCGCTCTGCTTCACAGAGCAGCCCTCGCTCTCCTCCACCTCCTCCTTCTATCCCTTGTTACACTCTGTTGAACAGCTCAGGAAAGGGAAAGTGCTTGTGTGAAACCTGAGGATCACTTGCAGACTGAGGAAGGAGCGAGAGCACGTACATCAGGTTTTAGCCTCAAGGTAAGATGATGCCCAAAGAAACTGTTGAAAATTGATAATGTATGTGCATTCAGTGATTCACATTTTTTATCCTGAAAAATGGACCATAAGCCTCTGCAGTCAGAGCAGCTGCTGGGATGTATTGATATCTGAAAGTTCTGGTCTTGAAATGGGACCTTTTTTAGGGTGACTAATCATTGTCCTGACTGTGGTAGGGTATCATTTGATTGTGTTTTATGTATTACCCTTAGGAACTATTGCATGTTTTTATTTAGTATTTGGTACTTTTTTGGAAGGATCATGAGTCTGAATAAATAAAGATATATTATTGTCAGGATGGAATCACAGTTTTTGCTTGTTTTAGTCTTTAAAATCTGATGGTGTTAGATTTTAGACAAAGGGTCCTTGCAGTTAGGTGGCATGAAAAGGCTGCGCTTGCTTTAGCACCCAGAGGAATAACTTGCCTTGAAACAACAGTTCAGGACACATTAAGATGAGCATTTTTAGGTTGAGAAAGGGCATGCTGAAATGTCATGCATTTCGTTATCTGTGTATAACTGGGGGCAAAAATGTATGCAAATGATCTCATTATCCAAGGTTTAATGCCTTAAGTTGTGACACTTCGAAATGGCTGAAACCATGCTGGTTTCAGCCATTTGAGTTTAAAATATCATTACGGGGTCACCTGAGTTATCATGTTAATGAGTACATACATAATAAATCAATACTATGTAAATCAATACATAGTAAATCGTATTTACTAAATTAATCAATCAGTCTGGATTTGTATTGTATTATTTGTACAAAAAAGTCTTTAGTCTTACTAGTCTTATTCTTTTGTCATCCTTAGGCTTTAATCTAAATAGTTTGTGTTTTTGATGCATACAATAGAGAACTTCCAGCCATGTGTACACCAACCAAGAGAAACCAGTGGAGGGAGGATCTGCAGCATAATCATAAAGACCACAGTTTCTCCAAGAAAGTCCTCTTCAACTGCTGCTTGGTGCGACGCATAATCACCTGGGCCTCCCCAAACCCCAAAGGTACAAAAGCAACAGATTGATCCATTTGGACAAATGACTGGTAACATATCAGATATTTACATGGCAAAAGTAAATGTCAAAAGTGTTATTTCATACACGAGTATTTGTCTCTTTTATGACACTGGTGCTTTGCTGCTGATTTTTAGTTTTATGAAAACATGGAGAGAATAGCTGCTTACCCAGAGTTAAGAAAACCAGGATGTAACAATAAAGACTATAAGAAGTAAGTTGTTGGCTTAAGACAACAAAAAATAACAAGGATTCAGATTGGATTGTTATGTTTGATCTGAATTTTAATAATAATTGAATTTTAAATGAGTTAATATTGATTCAAAATGTCCAAAAACTGTTCAGGTGTCAGATTTATTTAAATTATATCCACGTGGTATTGATCAGTCATTGTTGAATGTTAAGAGTGGTGGAATTAGATTTTGCAGCAATGAAATATGATGAGAACTGACTCCACCATAAGTCACAGTTGACAGCTCCTGAGATTTAATTCACTTTGAACCATGATCAGTATTGATTCTTTCACATGTTTCACAACAGCCAACTGAATTTTCTTGCCACTGAAACAAGGCAATGAAATAAAGAGAGAAAATACAGGATAAAAATATCTCGCAAGTATATTAAGCATATAATAACATACATTTCTTACTGTGGAACAGTATTTGCATTTTACGTTTGATTGATTGCTAACTGAACTGCATAATTTGTTGCTCAATTTGCTGATTTGATAATTGTAGGAATTGTAATATTTTCAGACATTTTAATGTAATTTTCAATAGGTTCAAAACATTTTTTGACGCGATATCTATAAATCATTTCTTCGACATTGATCGTAAATTCATCAGGATTTTATTTTCCATTTTCTCCCGTCGCTGTTATGTCTTTTGTAGATGCTATTGCATTGCTGTGAACATAATTGTCAGGATTTCTAAAGAAAACATTTTCTTTTTGCTGCATGGAAAAAGTAAAAGCAAAGCCATTCAAAACAACCGTTTTTGACACAAAAGCAACAGTGTGAAAATCACCTATTTTCTTTTAATAGTTTTGTACTGATTAGTTTTGTGCCAACAGGGCAGGTGTTGTTTTTAGATGACGTAATCGGTTGCTTTTTTTCTTGTTTTTCTCTAGCTGGCTTTGTATAACCCCCTCACTGTATGCACGTGTATGTTTGTGTGCCTGTGTGTGTGTGTGTGTGTGTGTGCGTGCGCGCACGCGTGTGCACTTGCACAATGTCATTTGAATCTATCCTTCTTTTAGTGTTAAAGCTGGCAACCACAGCTGGAGCTGCAGCAGGGCCCAGGTGTTTATGTTAGCCACATTAGAATTGGACTTTCATTCCCTTTACTGCTCTTTCTCATTGAAAAATGCTGCCTTTCTAAAACAGGCCGCATTTTGTTGGCCACCTTGTGTTTTGACTGCAGGTCAGTGATGAAAGGTATAGCGCAAGGTTATACTGCACAAAGAATAAAGTTTTATGATAGCATAGCACTAATGTCATTTACTTTGTGTTTTTTTTTACTTTGCTCGTCATCAATATTACGTATAGATGTGTTTTTGAAAAACTGTTTTTGAGGCTCAAGTTAACAACAGCTTCCAGCCTCCTTTTATGGCATATGTTTCTCTTGTCCCTCCTCATTATGTGGTGTCTTGAGCTAATGATATTATCCTCGTGTTTCCCAAAATAACCTCACAGCATGCAGATGATCACACTATCAACCTGCCAGGTGGCCGTATTACCCTCTGGATGCTGGATCATTCTCCAGAAAATGAGCATGCTCAATAAAACGGGTGTGTCTTGAAATGCACAAGCCCCATGTTGTGTCCCTGTGACAGATGTCAGGTAGGGGAGAAGATTTTCACAAAACCCTGCTGTCTCTGTGACGCACTTAAACAGGTTGATTGCTTTTTACACAGTAGGACATGACATCCAGTAGTTCATATACCAAACTGTTTCAAGTCTGCTTTTTTTGAGGATATCTGTAAGTAGATTTTTTAGTCATTTTTTCTGAAAACGTTATTTTTTGTGCTATTTTCAGTTATGTTGGCACAGGAATTTTCTGAGGTCCCCTTTATTATGCATTGATAACATGGATTTAATAGAAAATGAATGATTGCACCTTTACTTATTTGCCACTAGAGGGCAGCATGCCACTGGCTAATTACATGACCAATACGCTGTGCAATCTACTACATTCACTTTTTATTCATTGAGCTACTTAATTTCATTAGGAATATATGAAATGTTAATTGTAGTACATGTGTGCAGTTTGCTGCTACACCTGAATAATAACATGAGCAACAAAAAACAGAGCTAAGGAATTATGTGATATTGTAAAGATAATAATTAATTGTCAGTGCATCATGCTGCAGTTGTTTATCACATATATGAATACATACACATATTTCACCATTTTCGATGCAAATATGGAACATTGGTGTATCAGCACCAATACTCTGCAATACAATTCAATATATCAACCCTGCAGGATAAGACCCGCCTCAAAAGCATCACACTCCCTCCAACTCTCATGTAGTGATACTGTCATAAATTCTCTGAATCTCTGCACTGCACCAGTACTTCAGTGGGCCAGAATGCACTCACTTTGGCAAAGATGATGGTGTTTTTTTAAATTTTTATAGTTGCCCAGCACATCATTTGAATATGATGGGGGATATGTAAGAAAGAGATGCAGGGTTAGTGTTCTGCTTTGATTGGACACCCAGGACTGCTTTGTTCCATGGCAATCATGTGCATTTTATGCATAGACTACAACATTAGAAAAACAAAAACTTTTTGATAGATTTATTTCTTGATCTTTGTTAGCTTCTACTAAATTATAAAAAAAAAAGTAGCTAAATGACCTTACCTAGCTGCTTTACCTTTTTTATATCATAGATTGTTCTGTACAGATCAATAGACATAAAAATCTGGACATGCTGTTCCCCTGCTTTTTATATAGTGTATACACACATGCTATATAACTCTTCGAAGCTGTGGGCAGCAAAATCCCTTCACCTTGAGACAGCAGCTCGGGTTCATGTCCTTCAGAGAGCACACAAATGGCCAAATTGATTTACTTTTGCTTCTGCCAAATCACTGGTAATGAATCCTCATGAGAAAGTCAATCCATTATTTTTCTCATCTTAACAACTATGACTTTAAGATGGATTGCCACCTTTCCTTGTTTTTTATCACACCCAAATCTCACAGCATATTCACACTAATTTTAAATTAATTGGAGAAGTTGCCCACAGCATGATGCCACTTTAAGCAGTTGAATACCCCACCATGATGAATGGCTGAAAGGACCCTTAAAACTGGAGATATAATACCAACCACAATGTTGTCCTATAATGAAGAACATGTTGAATATCATTAAGAGACTCCTGGGGTGTATGTACTTGATTAGCATTATGTCCACAGACACAATGGGCAGACTTTCTTCAATGAAAAATCACAAAAAGTCTTGTAGCTTTAAGCCAAATGTCTGTACGTAGTGAAGCAACTCACTTTCTTTTTTAACATGTTTTTCCCCACTTGGTCAAGAGTGCAAGCCTCTACAGAACCAAGGTGGAAATGGGAAAAGGCAATGATGGATTAGAGGGGAGGTTGAGGCAGCGTGCGGCCTTTCAGTTTGGACTAGAGGAGAAAAAGAGTGATTGCCAAGGGACTGCTGGCTGGCAGAGATGCAGACATGTCCTACTGTTGTCATTCATGTGATTCATATGTCATGAAAACGCATTGCTGCGGAAGAAGTGTAAGGGATCCAAAATTGATACCCTTTTCCTTGCATAACTCTTGCTCGTATTGCTAGCGAGTACTTGACAGCCAGACAGAAAATCCTACAACAAATGGGCTTAAAGATTACAGCAACAAATTTCTTGAAATGCAGTTTGAGTCCTTGCTATCTTGCAAAGTTGCAGATATGATAGTGGGTGGAGTTTATATGCAGAAACAGTTTCGCTCTAAGTTTGTATAACGGTCTGCTTAATCTGTGATTTTTTTTTATTTTTTTATTTTTTACTTTAACATCACAAAGTAGCTGCTTGTAAAAAACTGATGCTGCTAATACACTTTTTTACAATTCTAAATATGGATTAAATCTTGCTGAGCCCCAAGCACATGCGATCCGAGAAGCACTTTCTGTTATGTCACACAACAGTGCTTCTGCTACTCTTTTTTGGCCACGACCTGCACCTCTCTGTTGATAAATGGGGATTAGCAGCTAACAGTTGGGGATTACTCTGAGCATAGTCAACCTCAGCAAGCCATATTATTTGTATAAAACCTTGAAGTACCCAGCTGATAGACGATAACTAACACTGATTCTGTCTGCTCCATCTGAGATGACAGTTGCTTAAACATGTGACTGTTCACTGGTCTTGGCTGAAACCAATCCAGGTAATTTTGTCCGAGCTATATGAGGAGCTCACTGTGCACATCATTAAAGTTGCATTTCATGTCACATGTAGGGGTTTTTCCACATTCATGTGTCATTCTTGAGGAGTGTATTAGCAAACGAAATGAAAAGGGGTTAGCCATTTGGATTCTAAAAAAAAGGATTTTGGCTGTAATCGATAATTTTTCTCTAAGAACGATGATGTCTGGGTTTTGATGCTGTATAGGCTGATATAGTACTGAAGAGGTATTTCAGTTGTTTTGAACAAGTTGTTCAAAAAAACTGAAGGAGCCAGAGTTTCTCCTAATACTTTTTGAAATTATTTTGATCAATTGTTCTTAAGACTTTGAAAAGGTTTTCTTTATACATTGGCTACTTGGTCACTCTATTTCAGCCCAGTCCCTAAACATGACCATTTTTTTAGAGGAAGCTGTTTCTTAAAGAGGCTAAATGTAACTTTTTTCCCAAAATAAACGTATCATTATCCTTTTTATGTGACCATTTATGAGTCAAACATCTTGTGATGAGTATACTGACACCCTGTCGACTCACCGCGGGTGCGCCTATAAGCCTGGAGCGGACTTTTCCTTGTTTCTATCGGGTACGAATTTTCGCGCGCTGTGTCTGCAGATGTGACGTCAAAGTGCGTTCATGTTAAACGTTTCAGATCACGCTGCCGCTTCCGGTATTAAACAAGCCTAAACTCACAAGCAGAGTCTATATTTCATCGCAATGGATTGTCAGAATACACAGAGCGA
>JAPMNP010681386.1:0-10825 GCA_029874935.1 Atherina boyeri | reverse complement strand
TTATTTGTACCTGGGGACTGCAGATGCAAGTTAGCCAAAGGCTAACTCTGGTGCAATGCATCAAATGTTTACATTTATGTTTTTAATTGCACATTGTCCCTTTTAAATAAATCAAATCAAATCAAGCAAACTCACTATTCCCATCTATGCAGGCTACTGTAGGTTCTGTAATTTCACAGCAGCTTCCATTTCTCTTGCACTATTGACTTCAGATGAGTAAAAAGTGAAACACGGAACTATGCTTCGACTTATCTTACCAACACTTACATAAACTAAACCCCCAAGCTAGTGGCTTGGGGGCCCTGGGCAACCGCATATTCAGCCCATAAGAAGAAACGGCCCTGACTGCATGTAATGGTTTTTGTAACAACAATCAAAAACCTTTAAAACAACACAAATGCTAGTCATTTTTTTACTCAATCACATACTCCAGAATGAGGAACTCCTCTACACGCAACACCAAAATGTTTCCACAATGACCATGTTTCTCTAGATTATGGGACAAGCTTGAAATATGTCTGTGTTTGAAGCACATATCACGATCACAATAATCTAAGTTTGGCAGTCATATAGGGAAAAGAAAGCCAATTATACCTGGAAAAGAAACCTATGTGACCATGAGTTTTCAAAAGGTATGGCGGAGGATGTTTTACTTCCGGGTGGATCATCAAGACGATTGGTCCTCCTAATTGTCAATTATTCTGGAGAATTTTACGAAATACTGTCGTACGTGCTCTTTCCTGGGATAGTTTTCGCTTTATGTGCATGCAACCTTTCAAAAAGTGTCTTTGAAGTGTTTGAGAAGAAGAGAAAGGCCTCAGAAGAGATAAACAAGACCAGTGTTGCGCATGCACATTTTTTTTTAAAAGTGGAGAGGGCGGTCCTTTCCTGAATTTTAGGAAAATCTTCCGCCATACCTTTAATATCAAATGATTAACCATCCAAATCTAAAGCTGTTAAACACATTGATGCAGCAGCACAACTTTGTTGCAATAACAAGGTCTGAAACTAAAGATACATTTCCTCCTAAACAGAGGGGACTTAAAGTATCAAGGTTTCCATTCCACTGACAGATAGCCTCCCTAAACATGTGGCAGTAACCCTCTCAAACTGTATATGCTGCATAATACATCAAAACAAAACAGTTGAAAAATAAACATGTCCTATGCCACAGCCGTAAGATTTCCTTATTTGGACCAGGTGCTCTTCGCCTGTACCGAGGTCGACTCCACAAAATCATACTGCAAGATCAAAACGGCAACTTGTTTATTGGAAAATCTGCCCATCTGGCTAAGCATCACGGCTGGCAGCAAGATGAAAAGATGACTCACTGAAGTAATGTTGGGGAATGAAGAGAAAGCAAGCGATGTGAATCATGAGTAAGGCCTGGCAGTTCCCGATTGGCTCCATAATGGAAACCAGACTGTACCAAGCCAGACTAGGCTGGATGCCCAGAGTTGCCACCCAGGGCAGTGGACCAGAGAGGCACTAGCTGAATGAGTGTGCCTATTCATTGTGCCAACTTTACAGCCAGCAAGACAGAGCATGGAAGCAGAAACAGACAGATAGAAAAAAGATGACAGTTTGAGGAAAATATCATGGCCATCGCCAGAGGGGACTAGAAGAGCTGAGACTTCAAACAGGGAAAGAAAGGAGGGTAGAAAGTTAGTTCTGACAGAAATAATGATGTATCTTCTTCCAGTGTGGACAACAGGATGGCAGCAGTTGAATGACCTTTGAATAAAGAAGCCTTTGTGTGTGTGCTGTGCCTCGTGGTTAGGAAACTTTTTAAGTTCTGCACACTTTAACCCCTTTAGTTGTTTATTCTACCTGTCCTGTAGGCTTCACATTACTGTCACTCGCAACAGAAAGCTTCAACACCAGCCACTGTTTATACAGCATGAAATTAGACGAGCATCTCAAAGCAGCCACATAGGTCTTTGCCCTCAGCATGCTCCACGGGCTGTTTTGCGACATGTAATGATGTTTTTGGCCTCTAGAGGCGCTAAACCAGAAGAGTTACACGGTGTGACTTTAATACTGAAAGCTTACCTGTTAAATTAAGACTCCTACTAGTTTTCTTTCAGCATAGTTGTCTCTGGATCTTTATCTTTTTACATGCTCACACACTCTTTTACTTAAATACAATTATTTTACATTTTTACAAACCCACATTTTTATTTCGGACTTCTTTGAGTGTGTGCTATTAAAATGGCACCTGTATTGCTTTCTTTCTCATTTGTTTCTTTTTTGTTTTTGCTTTTTTTTTTGGCTTTCTCTCATGGTTGTTTCATTTTCTGAATTTTTTTGTATATTTCTTGGGGAGGTGCTTTTTTAAAGCCCATTTAGGGCTTTTTTTAACCTCTCCTGCACTTACAGTTCTTGTTTTATGTACTTCTGTAATTGTCTTGTGCAAATAAATTAAATAAAAATAGATTTAAAAAAGATAGAAGACATTGGAAAAGTCTTTGGCAAAGGGTTTCACAAAATATGCTGGTTGCCGTGGAGCTCTATCCATTAGTTGTTGCTGATATATTTCAGAGCTTAGAGTAAAAATATGTTTTTGTGACTTCATATTTATTTGAATAAAGAAACCTCTTATCTTCACATTACACTTGACAAAAAAACAAGATACATGGATTTTTGCATTTTATCTAAACATCATTAATAATAAACAACCATCACATTAAATGTTGAAGCTGTGATATGTACTTGTCTTTCATGCACTTAAAAAAAAAGATGACAGATGTCACAACAGATTAGGTTAATTAGCAACAGATCAGTACATCCTAAATAGGCTGACAGAGGTAAAGATGGAGAGATTGATGTCCATCATTCCGTTTAAAACTGCACAGGAAAATAGTTCAACCATTCAAAAATGATGAAAAATTTGGGGATTTATTTCACCAATAGTACAAAATATCATCAGTTTTTCTATGGTTCTGTTTTCAGTTAAATGCAAAGCTCGGGAAAATTCACAGCTTTCACTGTGTACTGACTCTTTAGGGGGGAATGTACTGTTTAAACATCCTGTTGATCCCCTTTAATCAAATCCTGAGTGTTGCAGGAACAGTCTCCTTAAAACTGTTTTCACATTCATGTTGAATATCTTCACAAGATTTTAATGTAGCTTTGGCAAGAAAATGAAGATGGCTCAGTGCCAACTGTGACAGATCTAACTCCATTTTCCAGTGTCTGCAAGATATACATTATATTTCAAAATCATGAATGAAATAAATGCCCCTGTGTAGTAGAAAACAAATCAGGGAACTCCTGTTAGAACACTGTTGGCAGCGGCATAAAGCACACAGTTTGTACTTAATGAGCTAAATCAGTCCTTTAATGTCATTCACTGGAGAAAAACAAACCATTCAACATGTTCAATTCATTCCACATGTTGCTTGGGTAACAGTCAGATCAATTTATCAAACATAATTCTATTTTCATTCATATCATGATTTGGATATGCTTGAACTCCATTATGGCTGCTAATCCATATGTGGACAAGCAGTTCCTGAGGCAAATTTAAAAAAAAAAGAAAAGTGAACTTATTTTAGACATGCTACAAAACAAAGCAGGATGCCACAGAACGTCATAGGAGGGCTCCCACTAATGGAGATGATGACTTATTCTTGTGACATGTTTTGCAGTTCAGTGAAATAGATTTGTAATCCTTGCAGATGTCCCATGTTGTCAGATCTCAAGCAGATGAAGCAAGGAAAGAAAAAAAAATGCAAACATTTATATGTCAAAGCCATTTAATGTCAGATGTTTTTTAAAGGCTTCAGCACAGAAAGCTGAGAATGAGAGACAGAAGCTGAGATATGAGGGCAATGTTATAACCTTTGCCCAGAGGAATAGTTTGACCCTCAGGATACAGAGGAGGAAAAGAGCTTTTAGGGCTGGGGTGAGGGCTCTTTATCTGAGATGGAACTGGATACTAATAGGTCAGCTGGGGCTCAAGGCTGGGTAGAGTAGAATGTAAAGTTGGAGAGTTGTAGGGAAGTGTTGGTGGGATCATGAAGCTGGGGAAATAATATGACTAATGTTTGACAGAAGCCATGTGTCCCAGTTCATCTCAGTAAAAAGGGACACCATGCCATTCAAGTCAGCAACCGTCACATAAACATGCAGAGAAGACATTGGAGCTACATCTTTTTCTGGCTGTGCCCTGCAGCGAGATGCTCAATCTACAAAGATAATAAGAGAGGGAAAGAAAAGCAAAAAAAAAAAAAAAAAGCATGACTGAAAGGATTCAATTTTAGAATAGCTGGGGAAACTGATGATTTCAAAAGCATTGTTTGTGTGGGGTCTGACCACAGGTGGCTTATTAGTGCTCAAAGCAGAATGGTCATTTGGAAGGAAAATAAATAGAGAGCAGCCGTGAATATGTGATGTGGGCCTGCTGGAAATAAATGTTGACAGACAAAAAGCTAGCTGAATTTTGTGTGGCCATTTTAATTTCACTGGCACAACCCAAAATATGACAATTTTTGAAAAATGTACTCTGTCAGTCAGGCCAGAGGGACCTTGAAATTTACAGATAAGAGACATTTCACACTTTTGGAGTCCCCATCCTCAGTGCAGAGTAGACTTGGACAACTGCCGCACAAACAACATCTTTAAACCAAAGAGTAATCAAAACAAAATTAGAGACTCATTACTTTAGACTGTTTCTAAGAAGAGGCCTGATATCTTTTTGATTATAGAATTACTGTACTTGTTGTGTGAACCACCAGTACACTGGTCAGGAGAAGAGAAACTGGTTCATGATATATTAATGACTTGTGGGAAAAATTGACTTATGGATAAAGTTATGTAAGGAATTGAAGTTTTTCTTTTTTCTATTGGAGCCAGAAATGTTTATGAACCTGTACCTTGACATCATCACTGGTAATAAGCCTCTCTGCAATAACAAGTGGTGATTTTATGGGGAAAGGGGGGTTCATCATTGGTCCTTCTGTATTTACTCTGTAGAATGAATAATGTTTAAAGCCAATTTTCCCCCTCTGTTAGATGAAAGTCCCTTGGCATTTGTAACACCAATTAGTTCTTTTTCAAAGTTCAAATCTTTTATATTATTCTTTAAAATCTGTAAACAGAATTTTGTTTTTGACATTGGAAAGAGTTTAAAGCTAAAAGTGCTATATAAATACAGGCCATTTACATTTACCCATATCCCTCTATTTCTCACCAAAGTTAACACTTATTAGGTATATGTATATCGATGGATGGATGATATGCTAGACAACCTTGTTGAACTGTGATGGATTTTAACCACAGATACAGCCTGATACCAGTGTGAAAAAAGTTCAAATTCTCCCAGCTTTAATGCGAACACACTTCTATATGCGGTGCAGATGAAGGGAGAAGACATGACAATAAAAAGCCAGAGTTAAAAACTCCAAAGTTGACAAAGAAACAAAAGTGACTGAAGAGCCAAGTTCAAAAGAAATATGAACAGAATCTGTGTTTTATAAACTATCAGGGTGGGTGGATCTTCAAAGCCGTAACAAAGCAGCACAATGCTGCTCTAATGACACGACTATGGCCCACTGAATCCTGGGAAAGGCACACATATATCATCAGTTCAGAGTACTTTTAATAAAAGTTAACCATCTTGGGGTTACATTTGGTTCAAATGTCTGTTGTGGCTTAAATTAACCACATTTTAATCTATTCCAGTTAAGCTGAGATCATGATGTATGTTCTTGAATGACTAGATCCAGATACATTTTAAATTGCATCCCAAAATGTCATTAAAACACATAGCAATTTGATACAGGGGCAGGGTAACATGGCTCAAAGTTGGTGATTATATGAACAGAGAAGTCTGTGTCTACATTCTGATTTACATCAGGGCAATTACTATGGGAACCCATTTTCACGCTTCGTTAAAACAGAAGTGGTTGGGAGCCATAAGAAAAAAGCTGTAAATCTTAAGCACTATGTTTTGAGAATTTTGTCATTCAGTCTTTAAAACATACATTGCACCTTTTTTTCTGTATCAAAACTCCTTTTTCTCATTTTCATCAACTATTTCTAAAGATTTAAAAATGACATGAAAATAAACGCCCAACTCAAATTGATGGTTGTGCCGATGTGAGAGGGTGCTCTTTTACAGCAACATCATCTTCTCAAAAGCAGAAAAGAAAAAAACTTCTCTATTGGTGAAGGTCTTTGTTAGAAGACAAAACGCACCACTGAAGATTTTTCAAATACAGGAAAAGCAACGGCACTATTATTCAGGTGTACGGGCCAGACAGAATACTTTTAGACTCTCTCTGTATTTTTTTTACAACTGATATTATTGTGTATTCAACTATATCTCCAACAAACCTTCAGTTTAAAAATAATAAAGTACAATTGCAAAGCAAAAACTTCTTTCTTTTTTTTCTAAGCCCTCAAATTGAATGCATTTCTAAGTAAAAATTCAAATTTTACTAAAAACTGGAGCAATAGTTATTTTCCCACAAGTCTCTTATGCAACACTCCTTCAGTAAGCTGGATGAATCTTGAGATGTTTCTGCTCCACAAATATTAACCAGAATATTAAAGTTAAGCTATAAGATCCCATACCATTGCTTAGTTAATTAACAGCAAATATAATTGGGCAGTATTTTATACAAGACCAACAACATTAGCTGTCCAGCCATGTTCCCATATCAATATCAAATTAGATATATACTGTCTGTTGTGCTGCGAGGAAGAGATGAAAGAGATAGTGAGCTGTTGGAAGATTCAAGTACAGACACACAAGATGCAGGCAGACATAGCTGAAAATAATTAATAAATAAACAAAAGCTCCGCAGGTGAAGAAAGCCAAGTGGAGAGCAAACAGAGTCTAAACTACCAAGCTGAACAGACATGATAAATGGCTGGAAACGGTTGCTCCACATAAACACACAAACTGGGGCATCTGACAGAGAACAAATAAAAAAACAAGGAATATAAAATCTGTACCTGGAGGGGTGTTTACGTGAGTGGCTGCAGGTCAATTCATGAGAGAGAAAAGGTGGTAACCTGACTATCAGGGTTATTGAGGGCAATTACTGCAAATAACAAGCAATAGAGGAAAACAGAAATCCCAAAAAATAACTTTAAAATAAAAAAATCTATCAATAAAAAACCCAATACAAAAAGCCATAAACAATAACAGAGATGAAAGGTCTTCTGATCTGAAGAAGCTGAATGTCACCTCTTTAATATAGCAATAATTACTGGTAGGAGCATTTCCATGCCAGTACAGAAATGGACTGAATTACGTGGAAAAGTTAATGGAGGACTGTTGGATTTATACCCCAGATATAAAAAAATGAGTGACTGGCTGTTATGTTATTTGCTGGTTAAATATAGTACAGTAAATGGGTATATGTTTCCAATTTATCATGGCTTCAAGAGAATTTATTTTATGTGTTGTCGGCTTTTGAAAGCATTTCTTTCTTTTCTTTTTTTGTACATCTCACCTTCACGCGCTTCAAGAAACACATGAGCTGAAGCACTTACTCACATGTTTTGGTACCTTGACTGTAACACCATCTTTTCTATTAGTTTCGTTTTGCCTTGGCAAAATCAAAACAAGAACATTCTGACTAGGAGATCATAAAAAATTCATCCTAAATCTGCAAAACTATATCCTGCCCAAGTCATTGCAATATGACAGGGGTCTGTTTTAAAGATTCTCCACTCAGTCGATGCTACATCAACCAGGAGGATTGCCCCAGCAGAGAGATAAATCAAGTGTGTAGAGCACCGATCAGTAATGACTTTTTTAAATTACTGGACACACAAAATGTCGGACTTGGGCTTCAACCTGGACCTGTTGGTATTTGAGTTATATGACCAAAAGACTCATCTTATTGTTGCATATATGTTACATAACACTGTTATGAGTTAAATATCACTTCATTAAAAGGCTTGAATAGGATTCTTTTTGTGCTAACACACACTTCCTCAACATTACCTGAACCGTCTAACAATTATAATATATTTACTGTGAATAATGAGGAGGAAGGGTTTCTGAGTGCCCTCTAAAGAATCACCCCAAACTTAATGTTCTCAGTAGTGGGGAAAAAAAGTGTTTAAAAAAAAAAAGACTGAATAGAAGAAATATACTGGAGATAGATTATGAGGTTGTCAGCCTGTGATTTAATAAGTGTCCTGTTTTTTCACTTCTCTCTGCCGGAGAGAACAGTATTAAATATTTCAATAACCAGACACGCATAAGAGACAGTGACACGCAAACACGAGAGCTCGTGACACGGCACAGATTTAATGTGACAATCCCTCTGCTAACTGTTCACTTTTATTAGCTGCTCAGGAGCCTGCTTGGTCGCTGCGGAGGAATGTTCCTCATAAAAACAACAAGTACTATCTATACAGCTCAACACTGTTGTGACTCTCAGCACTTACAAAAGACACTCATGGTCGTGTCTCCTTTGTCATTTGGACGTGGTGATGCTGGAGCTGCTGTCAGCACTTGCACGCAACTCTTTGTGAATTATGATGCTGCACACAAATAAACCTTTTTCTCTCACAGTGAATGAAAAAAACAAAAATGACAAACTTGGATCTCATCTGATCAATTATTAGTGTAAGTAATGACTGAACCCAGAATCTCATAACTAATAAAATGCTGAGCTATTTAATTTTTTTTGTGTATGGGCCAGATTGAATTTGACAGTTCAGACAAGGTGGACAACCACGCAAAAATAAAAAATTTAAAAAAAGCTTCAGTAAATGCTTTGTAAAAATGAAACAAAAACAAAATTCAATCATATGCACTACAAGAAATCTTTTTTTTTAATGAATAAATAAAATAATAAATTAAAAATTATTTCGAATTTAAAGCTGCCAATATATTTCAAAGAGTTGGAATAGGGGCAAGAAAAAAACTTGGACGGGTGTTCAAAAGGTGTTTAGGGCAAAAGGGAGGGTTTCATGACTTTATCAGAGATCATTTATCAAAGGAAAATTTCAAAGAATATGGAGAGTTTATCAGCTGCTGTATATAAAACATCAAATAAATTTCAGAAAAATCCATAAAAATCTCTGCAGGGAGGCTGAAACTAGTATTCAGTGGCCATGATCTTTAGGCGCTCTGGTGCAAACTGTATCAAAAATGGACACGGCTCTGTATTTGAATCTAGGGGGTTGTCATTAACCCCCACTGGTTCTGTTCAGCCTACATTCATTCTGAGTACTTTGATCAGTGGGGACTGAATAATCAGCAGAGTTTGTCTGATTATTATCTGTGTGCTTTTAGAGAGGAGATCAGAACTTCACTTTGCTCTTTTTTGGCTCTATGGGCGCTTCATATCTGGTCAGATAAAATATATTAGTATAAATCATATAAACAAGAAACCTAAAACTGATAAAGCCAGTACAGTGGTACTAAAATGAATTATTATTATTCATAAAAAGGAAAAATAGTCCTATTCTTTTTTCATAATGCATTTGTAAAAGTTTTAAAGCAAACATACTGTGTTCCAGACATTTCATTTTCAAATAAGATATTAATAATAACAATATATTTTATTTATATAGTGCCTTTCAAAACACCCAAGGACACTGTGTATTAGCTAATGTTAGTGAAATAATGCCAAACCAAACTCTGAATATATAAAAAAAACATTGCTGTGTGATAAGAATTCAGGTGCTAAACTCGTTTGCCTGCAGTACAGACTTGTTGGTGCAGTACTAAATAAAAAATGTAGAGAAAAAAGGGATGATGAACTGCTGAGGTGATTAAATAATTCAAATGTGGGAAGATTGCTGAAACGCAACAGAAACTAAAATTTGTAATGTCTTTGGTGCCTTCACTGACCAGCTTCATTCTGTAGAATATAATATTAAATGACAACAATTCACTGAAAAGTTGGGACAGAGGCATGTTTACCATTGTGTTACATCATCCTTCCTTTAAATGACAATTTTCAATCTTTTCAAAGCTGAGGATACTAACCATATCAGTTTTGTAAAGGGAATCTTTGTTAATTCTTGCTGAACAAAAGATTTAATCTATTTAACACTCATGGTTGTTTTTTCTGATTCTCTTCTTCATTTTGCTCTAGACTATTTCAAAAGGATCTGAACTGCAGGCGTATCAGTTCAACATGCATACACATAATGAAGATTTTTAATGCTGTGTTGTCTGAAGACTTGTGACCTTATGGTCTTTATGCCTTTATGTTCTAAGATTTCCCAAAACGCCCAGAATCCTTTCACTTTGCACTTCACTGTACATGTTAAAAGATAAAGTTCTTTGTAATTTTGCTTTGTTTTTTTCTAGTTTGGAAAAAAATGGTGGGTTAGGAGCCATTCTTGCTTGGAAAGATTGAGGCTTTGGTGAATGCTCCTTTTATACCCAAACCTGACACCCTCACCAGTGTTGTAGGAATATTCCATAAACTTTTCTGTTTTTTCCCCATTTCATTCACAACTTCTTTTGTCAGGGTTTTGGTGGCATCAAATTCTATATTTGTTTTAATTTCTTAAAGATATTTAAGTTTGTCACTGAAGTCACTAACATGTAATTATTTGTTACTGTGTGGCACAAAAGTTTAAATTAATAAAGAACTTTTAAAAGAACATTTTGAACCTATGTGGCATTTAAGGGAATCCTATTTTCCTTTTGGAAATGGGGTTTGTATATCAAGAAAATGTTGAAAAACATGTTGATTTCAAAACAACAGCAAGTGCTTTTCACAGTTTTTTTTTTTCTGAATAGAAAAAGTAATGCAACATATTAGTTAAAGGTACCATATGTAAGATTCTGGCCGAAACTGGTACTGCAATCATGTGAAACCGTGGCCTATGTAAGAAA
>JAPMNP010681379.1:0-19224 GCA_029874935.1 Atherina boyeri | reverse complement strand
CATCCTCTAATAACCCTGCTGTAGTGTTTGTTTCTGAGGAACAGTAATAATGATGATGACTCGGGTAGTAGGCTATCAAAAAGTCCACAGTCGATGCTAAATCCCACCAGGTGGTTCCTAATATTCTGCTAGCGCTACTTTGCTGCAGCTGAGTGTGGGAGGCGGGGGTAAGGAGTGCTCTGCTGGGGCGGATCTCAGCAAGGGAGGGGAGGAGCTTTGTGTAATAGGAGGTACTAATGCAGTATCAGCCGTTTTGGCTCTTGAAACCCTCGGGGCACATTTTTGGTGAGGATATGACATAACGTGATAAAAAAAAAAAGAAAAAGCTCAAAAAAGTTCATTTAGCATTTTACCACTCGTTAATGTTTTCCAAAAGCTCTTTTAACTATGTTTTTGTTTTTTCAGAGTTAAGAATAGAGCAGCCCCACATTGGGACTTATACATTTTACCTAAGGGCACGAAAGCAACCTTTGGCTAGCACTGTGTAAATTATGGTGTTTACTTCTGATGTGACTCATCTGAAGTGAAACAACTTTGGGGGAAAAAGACAACCCAAAAACAACTTTGCCACTGTGTGCTATTGTTCCACCAAACCTGTAATATCTACTACAAGGGGGTAGCAGTTTGTTGCCATGGAAACCTTTAAGTATAGCCAACCTGTGGTGGTGATCATCAGCATCACTGGGGGAGCATCATTAGCAAAGCAGCCCTCGAGGCTGGATGATCGATGCCTGACCAAGACATTAGACGGGGAGGAGAGTAGATAGAAGAATTGGCCTTCATCACCTGCTGAGTGCAGTAGTGCTGAGCTAGTTAGCTTGTCTCTTAGGCAACAACAAAGTCCTCGCCTCGCTGATCCCTCCGCTGTAGTTGTGTCACCACACGTAATAATTGCATTATCCCTGTTGTCAGAGGCTGTTGTTCATGTCCTCTGACTTACTGTGGGACTCTTGTTCATGGCTCTGTGCAAATGCAGGAAAACGGTGCAGTGAAAGAGCAGCCCTCATTCCTCTCTCACCAAGAGCCTGTTAAGATAAACACTTGCATGGTGGAAGGACTGTGTCAGAGCAGAAAGATGAAATAACCTTATACGACTGCTCATCATTCATCCTTCCCCATGCAGGTTTTTTTTCAGTGGAAATTGGAAAAAAAAAAAGAAAGAAAATCCAAGCCTGCATTTTGAAGTGCCCCTGTGAGGGTTTCAGCACAAAACATCTCGCAGCTGTAAATGTGTCACTCTTAGTTCCTGGATCTTAGAGCTTGTGTTGTTGCTCTGATTTATCATCAAAGTAGAAATAGTGTGAATTTGTGTGTTTTCTTGAATATGTGTGTGAAAGGTGCAGTTATATACCCTCACTGTTATCAGCTTTAAACCCACATCTGAATACAAATGTGAGATAAAAGATGGCAAACAGGTTTCTCCAAAGCTCTTTCCAGCAAATGCACACATTCCCCCAGGATTTGTGATGCTAGTGAAGAGATGTATGGATTAAAATGGAGTGATTCATGAAGCTACTCCACCCCCACTCCGGCTACACTTTAAAATCTTACACCCACTCTTACACCTTTTAAAACTGTGAGGGACCATTAGCGCTCTTTATGTTTCTGACTTTAATGCAATGCTGCAAAAACAAGTAAAAAAAAAAAAAAAAATGTATAAATGAGGTTTAGCTCAGGGGTGGAGTAATTTTGTGGCCAAAGGAAACAGCTTCCCATCTGTTCTTCTCCGAGTCCTGTCTTCCACCTCACCTCCCATGTCTCACTTGTTTAGTTGTGAATGTGGACTGGCCACCGAGTGCCAGTGGAGAGAACAGACGCAGGGTGTGCACTAAGCAGCAGATGGGAAATTTCAATGAGCTGGAAAATCAGTAGTAACAGGCTTAATTTAGCAAGAGGGAATGGTAAAAGTTATGCAACAGTGACCCCCTGTGTGCAAACTCAAACCCGCATTGGTCTCAGTCGTAACATTTCTTCAAATGAATTAGAAGAAATGTGCTAGACCTGGTGAGGTGATGCTACCCATTTAAATTGTTAAGAATACAGTTGTCAATCTAACAGAAGCATGAAAGTCTGAAATTACCCGATTTCAAGAGCAACAAGTCCCAACTCACTGTTTGCTTCACATCGTCTGTGTTAAAACTACAGACACTAAGCTGTAAAAAAATGTGTGTACGGTTACAAAACCACGCAATGGGTTTTAAGAACTCACAAGATGTCAAAGTACTTACAACATTTTAATGAAAGGAAAAGATGAATTTGTGTATAAAAACAAAACACTTTATTACAATTAGGCTGAAAAATCCAATGAAAACACGACTACTTTACAAGTACAAATGTTTTTGTTGATATTTACATTTTTTTCTCCTTTAACATCAATAAAAAAAGACAATTTATGAGCAAACACAAAGTACTAAAGTACATGTTTACAGTGTTTTTACTGAAATAAAAATACAAATGACTAAAGGAACGTGCATCATTTTCCATTCATTTATCTAGATGAATCAGACATAAAAGGGACTAATTATGAATACACTTATAATCTAATGGAGAGCTCATTCCCTAATACAGAATGACTCAATCCTCAGCCTCAGTTGTCTTAGTCTTATAGTAATTTAATTATAAGACGTGAATGACTCATGTATGACGGATTGGGCAGTAGCTGTGTGACTAAATATTGAAGTAGTAACTTCACGAAACGATTGACATCTGAATCAAATAGGGGATAGAACAATGTTGATTCAGCCAAGACATAGTTATGGTTTCCACCAAAAATACAGACAGATCCTGACTGATCTGTCAGTACAGTTTAGTACTGAAATAATGCTAAACACAAGATCACAACTGGGTGGGGTAAAGTAAAGGTTTGGTGTAGTTAAAAATGTGTCTAGCTATCTGCGATCCAATGCTGGAGAATCTATAATAAACTCATCATTGTATGTCTGTACTGCAGGAAAACACTTGGGAATAGTTTAATTAGAATCAATTTCTAGCTGCTCCCCCCACTGGGCTTGGCAGGGGTTTTTGCCCTGATTCCACCTTGGCGAGCTTGACTCTTGGTGGGCTGTTGGGGCTGAGCGGGTTGCTGTACTGGGGACTCTGCGGCAGAGGGTGCAGCAGATTGTTGAGCAGGGCTGTGTGGAGGTGGTGTCTGGATCTGGGGTGAGGCGGTAGCTGTCACCACCTGCTGCTGGATGATCTTCTGCTGGACCACCTGGGCGGTAGTGGTGCCGACGGGAATCATCTGCACCTGAGTCGCAGCTGAAGTGGCTGCTTGGGTCAGAGTCACGGTATGAGGCTGAGCCTGGATCTGGAGAGAAACAAAATTTTTTTGTACTTCCACAAAAAAAAAAAAACAGCATTAAGTGACATTTATATTATTTTGTGTGCATCAAGTCCTTGATGACACCTACAAGATGGTAAATGTCTCAATTCCAGCTAGACGCAACCGTACCTTTATTGAGCTAAGCATAGCAGTTCGCCAGCTAGGAACCTGTAGAGCCCACCTCCCTGCTGCAGGACCCATGACAACCCACTCCTCCCCCACTTTAACGTGAATGAGAAGAGATCGGCTACTAGTCGAAATGGAGTAACAATTGGAGCAGGTGGGCATATATAAAATTTCCAACTTTCGTTTGAGAAACAAAAGGAAAGTTTAGTTTCAGGCACTCAGAATTCTTCCGCCCTGGTAGGATGATTGACAGGAATGTCTAGCTATTAACATTTTTTGAGCCAAAAATTGTAAGCGGCAGAAGAAGAATTTTTATCTAAATATTTTCATAATTACTTATTTTATATTTTCAAACACTGTGGCATTCAACATAGAATTCATATGGCATTTTTGTAATATAACCATCTGGGGTTAAAGGAACAGTACCGTTTTCTTTTACCTGGACCTTATTTATTGCATGAAATACATTCATAAACTCACCCGGACAATTTTGGAGTTACTTGAAGTCTATAGGGAGATAATTAGATCCATTGCACTGGTGTTGTTGGGGTAACAGCATAATCAGAGGCACTTTCTTATGTAGTGTCGTCGTTGTAACCAACGTAACAAAGCCGCTAAAGTACAGCAACTAATAACTAAGCACTGGTGAAATGAAAGTGTTTTGTGGCAGATAATGTCTTATTTGAGGCTGAAATGACGTTGCCCCAACCACTTCCATTGAATGGATATGTACGCCAGTGCAATGGATCTAAATATCTCCTGATAACTCCAAAAGTTTCTGGGTGAGTTTATGTATGCATTTCATGCTATAAATAAGTCCATGTTAAAAAAAAACAAAAAAAAACTGTACTTTTCCTTAAAGCAAATGAAAATGTAAAAGTGCAACAAAAGGTATGGTTGCCTTTAACCAAAAGTTTTAAGTGACTGACCATACAAGTGTTCCCGCGAGCAATGTTCAGCATAAAACCCTTACCTGCTGAGGAGAAGACACAATCTGCTGAATATTGGCCACAGCTGGCTGCTGCTGCACTATTTGTGGGAGCTTAGCCACCTGATTGTAGTGAAAAAATTCTCATGTCAGCAGACAAACCCATTGTTTATCTGTAAAAATAGTATTTCATGATCATAATTGCTTGTATTGACAACATACCTGGATTTGTTGTGCTCCAGTAGACTTTTGGGCCTGAGCAATGGATGTAGTGAAGAATTGGGTTTTGATTCCTGGTTGAAGTTGGGTGGTGGTAGCATAGGTCACCTTCTGCTGCTGCTGTGCTGGCTGGGCTGCTTGCACGGTCACCTGCTGGGTGCCAATCTAAGGGAAGTAATAAAGTTACAATACAAACAGCAGCGAGATGTTAACTCTCTGACTGAACTAAAGTGTACCCTGCTTATACAGAAAAGCCCTCTAGCACAATTTTGCACATATAACAAGACATGCATATGATGGACAGAGGCTGATAACACCATTCCTGACAACTGATTAGTTTGTGAATGGAAATGCAGTGAGTACAGGTGTGGTGTGATTACCTTCTGCTGCACAGTGGCCTGCCCTTGCTGTGGTTGTCCTGCCTTCTGCTGGGCTGCAACTGCTGCCTGCTGCTGTTTCTTCATCTGAAGCAGCTGTTGGACCTGCATCTGGGGGAAGGGCGATGTCAGCACCGGACCACCTGACAGAAGACAAAACAAAGCAGAATGCCAGGACAAATCAGCAGATTGAGAAAATAACAGCACATTTTTTATCAATAAAAGGATATTCAGTGTCCAAACACTGTTGGATATCTTGATCTACTTTCCAAATATTGCTGTATCACAACGTAGGGCTGTGCAAGTAATCAAATTTTGATCGTGATTTCGATTTTCGTGTCAAATCGATCTCCAAACTCTTATAATCAAGATGAAACAATTAATTTTCCATTTTTCTTTACGCTTTCTGAAACGCGCATGCGCAATACATCCGCTTTCGGCCATCGGATATCCTACACTCATGCAGCCAGCCACTTAAAATCGTGCGGCGTGTGTTTCAGGTCGGGCGGCGAAGCTGATGCAGATGGGGTGTGTGTTTATACTTGGAGGTCTCAGATGAAGGGTAAAAGCGTCCTACTGCAGTTTCTTTTACAGATCTGCAGGAGGCAGCACAGCTAGTATTGGCCGGTGAACATATATACTTATAAAATATGTTTATTATGTTTATGCCGGTAAACTCAACAGAGCTGAGTTTTTGTTTCTTTTTTAATCATTGTGTCTTCTTAAAGGAGGAGACGTACATTTTGTTTGGTCTGTTCCGGTCTTAATGATGAGTGGAAGCCTACGTGTTTGTTGTTAGTGCCAGTCACATTTAGTAATCCTTACCTTTGGTGAAACGAGTCCCTCAGATGTTAATGCAAGCCAGTTCGATATTTCGAGTGTTGAGTAAATGACGAGAAGTAAGCAAATTCTGTTTGTTTAATGTGTTCAACACGAGCTCATTTTCACCAAAGGTATCCAGCGGAATAAGGCAGCGTCTCTGCTTTGGTAAATATCTCAGATAATTTGCAGACACCCTCATAAGACTGTCTGCTTATATTTCCATGTGTTAAAAGAAACATAGTTTAACGTCCTCTGTCGGGAGAAACGGCAGTAGTTACTATGTGGGTGGGTGTGCTATGCTAGCGGCGCTATGAAGCTATGGCTTCTTTAGCCACAGGGTGGCGGTGTTGTGACATTTACTTTAGTGCCCTTAATAGTCTATTTAGGCACACTAATTTACTTTCTTTGCATTTTTTTTTTTTTTTTTAACTTCAGGGAGTTTTACCTAAAGAGTGACACTATCATGTGAACCAAATTAGCTGGTTATGTTTCATCAAGCAATGCGATTTGGATTCTTAGATTGTTTAGACTTGCAGATGTTATATGAAACGGCATAAATACGTGCATATTCATTTTAGGAGGATTTCTGTGTCTATGTAAGATAGCATGTCCTGCTGCTGTCGATCACTCATTGAAATTTATCTGTCATGTCAGACTGTTATAGCACAACTGAGTTTAAACGGCTACAATAAACATAACTAACCAAGACAGTTCAACCAAGATAATAGTATTGCGTAAATTATCAGTAACAAAGTGTTCTTTGACGGAGAGAATTGCTGAATAAATGCATTGTGTAACTAAAAATTAATCGTTTGAATATTCGTGATTTCAATATTGACCAAAATAATCGCGTTAATGACTTTTTTTCCATAATCGAGCAGCCCTGTTCCATCTTACATCTAGTAAGAACAGAGATAAATAAAATACAGTCTCAACACCCTAATCAACTGTGAAAATTTACTATAAAAAATCCAAAGATGTTCAACACACCTGCTTTCTGGGCTTGACCAATGGCCATACTAATGCCCGTTACTGGCAGAGTAGGGACTCCAGTTGATGAGACCACAGCTGACACCACAGGCGGCTTAGTGAGGGTCACCTGAGCAGTCTGTCCTGCCTGGGCCTGAATCTGGCCCTGAGTGGACACTCGGGCCTATGAGAGAAAAAGATTATAATTATTCATAAATCTGAAACTTCCAAAATCACAGATAAGAGCCGACAAGAGTAAAGGCCAAGAATGCACAAGGAATATTTAGCAGGACCACCTATAGTGGTGTCCTTTAGCCTGGAAACATGCTAACTCAGAGGTTGTGTTTCATTGGCTCAGACACAATAAATCTGGTCCCCATCCTCATCACACTGACTTACTTCTGACCTGGCACAGGTATGACCAAAACATGGAATTATTTAATAAAAAGGACAGAGTTCCTTTTTTTTGTTAATAATAATCAAACAAAAACTAAACACAAAAACAGAAAATTACTACAACAAATTCCCTCTGTGATGAATAAAGTACGTTTCCTTTAATTGCCTTTTTTTTTTTAGAACAGATACATACAGTAGGTAGGGTGATTTAGGCATAGGTGTGTGTCTTTCTATGTTTGTAGGAAAGTATGGTAAAGATGTTCATACTTCCTCACCGCCTTGGCCAGTTGTTCCTCAAAGTTATCGGTGTTTCCTCGCGTCCATGGATGGCATCGGCCGGTAAAGACATGTAGGCTATACTTAATTTATTTATAATGTCTATGCCGGTAAACTCCACAGAGTGGAGTTTTTCTTTTCTTTTTTTTCCGTATTCTCACGCTAAAGTTGTTATCCCCTGATGCGGAAGCGCATTAGAAGAGACAGTCTCTGGCACAGAGAGAATAAGTGGCTGCCAGAATGTGTATCCCCTATATAACCAAACTTCTTCATAGTTACTGCAGTATTTGGGCAGATTTAATTCATCTTTAGATCCAAACACATGCTTGGCGTGTCTCATTTTTTCCTCTCCACTCCGAATTTCACTTTCAATTCCTGTGCTCTCTCTATCTTCTCTTTACTTTCTCTTTCCCTGTCAGGTCCGGAAAAATTAAGTAAAGTTCACCTATAAACAAGCATAAAAATAAAATAAGATAATCTCAACTTAGATTATCATGGGAGCCATAACATAGCAGACAGATCATTATTGTGCTGCTGCGATGCTGGACAGGACAAGAGGAAGAAAAAAAAAAGATCCAAACAAACTATGTTGAGATATATTATTAGTCATGAAAGCGGATTTTGATGGGAAATAGTTTAGGTTACAGTACGAATGTTTTTCCCAAATAAGGCAGTAAATATGAGGACGTTTGGCCATATAGTGGGATACAGATTCTGCGTAAGGGGAAACTATTTCTGTCGAGATAACTACCAACAGCGGCCTTTAAAAAGGGAAATGGCGACGATGAGCTTCCTATAAAATGCATGNCCCATGAACATGTCCAGACTTGGTCACCTCTGTCCATATCCCAGAACTTCTTGTGTTGAAAATTCTATATTTGTGTGTCAAATTATCTTTTTCAAAATCTTACCACTCTTGTAACCTGCAGGGTGTTCACAGGAGTCCCAGTCAGTACAGTTCCAGGTCTGGGTCCTGCCACAGCTGCTAGCTGGGGATTGGCTTGGGCAGCCTGTGCAGGCTGTACCTGGGCGGTCTGCTGGGCCCCTGAAGCCTGTTGGCCCTGGGCTGCTGCGGCTGCCACTGCAGCAGCTACCTGCTGCTGCTGCAACTTATGTTTAGGCATCTTTAACAACTCCTGTAAATATAATTAACACCATATTATGACAAGTTGACCATACACATCTGTTATTACAGGGGTCTCTAAAGTCTGTCCTTGAGGGCAGCTGTCCTGCAGGTTTCTGATGTGTCCTGCAGCAGCACACCTGAATCAGATTGATGGGTCAACATGCTTGGGCAGAACTTAACAAGATGTTGAGGAGAGCCATATATTTTGAATTAGGAGTGTTGAATCAGGAAGACATCTAAATCCTACAGTATTATGGCCCTCAAGGACCGGTGCTGGACACCCCTGTTATAAGAGTCTATACAGTATATTGTTTAGTAGGCAAATCTGACATAAAGCGTCTTTGGGTTTCATGAAAAGCGCTATATAAAATCAATGGAATATTATTATTACTATCAGAAATGCGGTCAATGCAATCATCTTAGTTAATGCTACTTATTTAATTCATCCATAAGAGCCAAACTGAAATTAAATCTTCTCAAAGTTCCCTATCCTGTTTTAGTTTGTGCAAATATCGTGTAAAGATCCTGCTGCTTCACCTGAGGTTTGCCTACGGCTTTAATCTGTGGGGAAGTATTCTGCTGCTGCTGTTGTTGCTGCTGTTGATGTTGCTGCAGCTGCTGTTGACGTAACATCTGGAGGTGTGCCTGGGTGAGAGGCTTCTGTGCCAACTGCATACCTGTAGCTGGAAAGAAGACACCAGGAAAGTCACAATGAGAAGTGCTTTAAAAAAAATAAAAAATAAAAAGAAGAAGAAAAGACGAAAAAAGCCAAAGTTGTTTCATTACCTGACGTAACTTGAGGAACCAGTGGACGGGTCTGTGACTGCACAGGGCTAAGAGTAGTAGAAACTACTGCAGATGCAGTCACTGGTGTTACAGCTCTAACACCCTGGCCTATAGTCACCACTTCAGCAGGGGCAGCAGCAGCTGTAACAGCTGTAACAGCCCTCTGTTGTGCATGGACCACCTGGGCTCCAGCTGTGCCTGCAGGCTGGATCAACAACAATGACAACAAGACAATGAATAAAACTTCCTATTCCTCATTCTTCCAACTGAGTTTTTGTACTTCACACCAGCACCATGCTCATTTATGCAAATTAATTCCTGGGCAGCAGTTAGCAAACATGACTCACAGAGAGGGTGCCTGGTATGACTGGAGATGCCAAGCGTTTGTTGGCCTGGAAGGGACTTGGAGGAACTCCAGCTACTGTGTTCACAATCCCATTCCCCCCTACTGTGGTGAACAGAAACAAAGAGAAATTAATGATATACTGAAACATCAACTAAATAGAAATATGGAACCTGTATGTCGCCAACATACCAGCCTGTAAGGTGGTGCCAACAGTGGCGTTTTTTATGGCTCCAGCCTAAAAAAAACCCAACATAAAACAGTTTCTTAAAGCTTTCTGAAGGTAAAGGGACTTTTAAACTTTCTACATGTAGAAGTAGATCAGTAGAGGATATTTTGATTCTCACCAGTACTGCTGCATTAGGCACTGCAGCAGCTCCAGGTACTGCAGCAGCCTGAGGGACCTGAGCTTGGCCAGCAGCAGGAGCTTGGGCCTGACCAGGTGCAGCCCCGGCCTGGGGAGCTCCAGCCTGTTGCTGAGCCAACTGCTGGGCCTTCTGTTGCTCTGCAAGGGCCTGTAAACACAAACATATAATGCAAAAAACAGGTATGCCCAAATGCAAACATGTACCAGAAAATGACAAAAAAGAAAAAGAAAAACGGAGACCAAGAACTGACTAAAGCCAGGTCTGGTTATTCATTTTCAAATTCAGCACATGCTGTGAGATACCAGCAGGAATGTTCTTGGACAGAATAGCTGCAGAAAGTAGTAAACAAGCCTTGTTGTTGCTGCCTTGGTGTAAAAGAAGCAGTAAGGCTGTTTTTCTAAGTGAGCATCAGATTTCAGTGATACTGAATGTTCTCTTCTATTGGATAGAGTAAGAGTTGTAGCACTTACACAAAAAAGTACACATTGCAAACATTTACCTTTTTCTCCTTGGCAATTCTTTCAGCACGCTGTGATGCCACCTGAATGGGGGGCAGGGGCTTGTCATAGCTGATCCCACTGAAAGGGGAGGAAAAATAAAACATAAAAAAAATTTATGTTGCTTAATATTCAGATTTAAAGTTCAAATATTAGCAAAACAGTTAAATTAAACATACCTTTCTGCCAAGACTGACGCATGTTTGGGATTCTTCTGAAATGGATTCATTCCAAGCCTGTAAGAAGGATCAATAGATAAATATAAACATCCCCATCTATTAGCCACCAAATTCCAACCAGTTCCTGTTTCACATCCTAGCTGCATGACAGCACTGATTAATTAATTGTAAACAAACATAAATACTCACAGTGGTTTGATTGGTGGACTTCTCTTGCTGGCAATTATTTTCATGAGTTCAAAGCGACTGTTGTACAGTTGAATTTGAGAGGCATTGTCGTCCTGTGTGTAGATCTGACAGGTCCTTAGAGGACGGCTGTTCTTGGACTAAATGTAGACACACATTGATGAGGGGAAAAAAGTTACTAGATCAAATTTAACCAGAAAATCAAGAGAAAAGGAATACTTCATAAATGCAAAAACAGGAGAGCATACCTTGTATATGCTCTTAGTTTTCTTTTTAGGGTTTGCCTCATACACCAACTGAAAAATTAAATAAGTGGATTAGACAAACAATAATTGTTCACAAGGTGAGTAATTTCATTCCAATGCAGAACTGGATGATTCTGTGTTTAGTACCTTGCCCTCTTCTCTAGGAATGATGACATTCTCGTAGCGGTTGCGACACTGTTTGGGTGAACGGTAGATACGGCTGCAGGAGTTCACTACATCACTCACCAGATCCCAGTTGGGTGTGTGGGCAGGAGACACGATTGTCAGGTTTAGAGGCAACTCCAGCAGCTGCTTTACAGCCTTATAAACACACCATAGGGATAAATTATTTAATCAGTGACATGCAAGTAAAGACTTAGCAATTTCCACAAAAGTAGTTTGGAAGAAAGAGCATAATCTCCAGCATCAGTAAACAGTTGGTAAAGCAAGTACCTGAAGCAGAGCCCAGTCCTCACTGATCAGCCACTCTGGGTTGTCCTGACCTGCCTCCACGGAAGTTTTAACCAGCGAGGGTAGGGGCTTGGCAAAGGGGGCCTGCTGCTTGAGGGAAAAGTTCTTTTTCTGGTCTTTGACCTCACGACGAACTTTGAGCATGCTGGCCTTTTCGAAGAGCGAGCGTGGGGGTATGACTGTCTCTCCGTGTCCCTTCTTCTTCTTTCTGGCTGCTGCTGGACAAACAGTCAAGTAACGAGAGGGGAAAAAAACAAAACAAAAACAACATAGTTTGAACATGTATTTTTGTGAGAGCTGTATTGTGTTAAATAGTATTTTAAAAATAATTTGTGAAACTTAAACATTCTAGAGCAAATTTTCTTTATACAACACGCGCATGTATCTAATCAAACAACAATATATCATCGTATAAAGAAAAAATTTAGTTCTTAAATAACAAATACTTCACCTGAAGGGTCCATTTTGAGTCTCTTATGCTCCTTTCGAATGTAGACTGGAGGCAATTTGGACTCTGGCATAGGTGTGGTGTCATACATGAGCATCATCACTGAATCAATGTAAATATCATTGTCATCCTGTGGTGGTGTAGGTGGAGTCCAAAGCTATGTAGGAGAATCAAAGGGCAAAGCAGGAGTTTATTTTCAAAAATCACAATCAGATAATAGGAACAATTGAAATTCTACATTGTTCCATACATGACATAAGGATATGTAAGGAAGAAAAAAAGGACAACTCAAAATATAAATGTAATTGAAGTCTTTCCACAAACATGCCATAACTGGGGTCTTACCGGCATAATTTCTGTATGACCATCATCTGCATCAAATACATATTCCTGTTAAAAAATAAAGAAAATGTTCATATCAACAGCAGCTCAACACATGTAATCCATCACCTCTTGGTTGATTAACAAACATCCCTGTCATCACCCACCATGTTGTATGCATCTTCTCGAGTGTAGGTAAACAGATTTTCTCCCTCTGTCATCTGGCGCTCCTCCTCCTCTTCCTCCTTCAGCTTCTGCAGCTGCTGCAACTCCCAGCCTCTCTTTGCACACTCCAGCTGCTCCTGGGAAAGATAAAACACACAACATGAATCAGTCAATCAAATCTATGAAAATACAAATGGCTCTCCGACATGCCAATATAAACGTTATAAAACCACAATCCCTTTAAGGAACCATTTCCACATTTGAATAGCATCTCTGTAAATATATATTGCAAGTCTGTTAAAAATAATCAAATCTCTTACTTTTAGTGCAGCTTCATCATCACTGACGTGGAGGTATTCCAGATAGTGCAGGGCATATCTTTCAATAGGAGAAAGCTGTTTGTGGGATAAGAGGATGCAAAATATAAACTCGAGAAAAATACATTTAAACTTTCACTTTTAGCTGAAATAAGTTTCTCAAGAGTATATAGAAGATATAACTACCTGTTCCATGACTGCATTCAATTCCTCTATCTGTACAGGTTCTTCTTTAACTTGACTATCAGACTCCTCTGTTGACTCTTTGCCTCCCAATATCTCCTCCTGATGTTCGCCCTCCTCTGGCTGGCCATCCAAGTTTATACTGTGGAGAGCCTGGATGTAGGGTCTTGCCACTTTCGGAGAAATGGCTTCAGAGGCTGATGGCTCTTGGTGAAGAACCACAAACTCCTCCACCTTCACCCCTGAACCTGCCTCTACTTCAAAGAGATCCTGGATTGTCCGCTGTAAACACAATATCAGGTCAGACACTTTACGTCCGGAGTTAAATGTTTTAGGAAAGAAAAAAAAAAAAAACCATACACCTCTCTATAGTTGTAGTTTTTAAATAACGTCACCAATATCTGCACAAAAAAATAACAAATAACACTTTGCACAACTGGTCACTTTATTAACTGTGTAATATCAGCATTCATCCATTTTCATCGTTTTATCCCTTTATATTTGGTATTTATTTATTGTGGTTTTTTTAATACTGTATATTGTTATTTGCACATAGGAGCTGCTACTCAATCTCATTGTACTTGTAAAATGACATTAAAGTTATTTAATTCAATTCAATTTGTTTAAACACTGAATTCAACTTACTTGTGTAAGGAAAGCCAAAGTGTAGTCAGTACCCTGGGCAGCCACCTCTCTTATGAGGTCCTTGGTGCCATTCTTCAGTAGTTTCTCTTCAATGGAATTCCCACTCTCCAACCTAGAAAACGCCAATAATTCCACTTGAGTCCTTCACCGTTACCATTCAAAGGGCAAATACTGTATCTAGTTACTATTAGCTGCTGATGGATAAAAAAAAAAAAAAAAAAAAGAATATGAAGTCTTGGCCCTGTGCTCATAATATCACCTGTATATGTGTATATCCTTGGAGCGTCCTATTTTGTCACACCACTCCTGGGTACGAGCGTCCATGCTTGGATTGAGGTCTGTGTCGTAAAAGATGATGGTGTCTGCATCAATCATGGTCCCAACTGCTGAGCAGCAGCGGTTGGTCAGGATGCTGCAGAACACCTGCCTGTTCCTGTTAAACTTCTTCATATTCTCCTGTAGGATCATAATACCAAGCACATGAACAGAACAGGAAATAAATAATAGAAATAAAAATAAGAAAGAAGATGACAACACATCTTTTCTTTTAAAACGCAACTAATGTATGTATTCTCTGTACTTGCATTATTTGTTATAATAGATTGAAATATTGAATCTCATATCTATAGCAGATTTGTATGTGACTGCTGTGACCAGTTAGCTAACTTTATCTGTGTTGAATGAATGAATTAATACTTTATTTGAATATGTTGAGACACAAATAAAAAACTCCCAAACTAACACAGAAATTGTGAGAGGCTGATTATGCTCACTTTTGTCTGCAAACATGGACAAATGTGGCCTTGTGCAAAACTTTCTGTTATTAATTCCACAGCTACAGAAACAGGTATACCTCTTTGCAGAGTACCGTAGGTACACTGTTGCAATTCATGGCGCATGCACGTCCATTGCTAGTTATACCTGGCTTTAATTCATGACATCCTAAACATCATTGTCACTGGAACAACAAAATATCTTTGATAGAAGTATGGTGTGTCAGAAACAAATAAAAACAGTGTGATGTTACCTGTCTTTCGTCAAAAGTGAAGCTTTCATCAATGCGCACATAAGTGAGCTGCCTGTAGTCCAGAAAGGCCTCCAGGATGTTGAGCATCTTCAACATTTGAGTAAAGATGAGGACACGGCGACTCTCTGATCTTAGCTTCTGCAGCAGAATAGCAAGTGCTTCCAGTTTACCTTTGGTACGAAAAATATAAATAAAGGTTATTCTCCAAGTCAACAGACATTTTAGTTTTCTGGTATTTGATCAAAGTTGACTTGAGATAAAAGGGGGTTCATTTCAGTTGCCTGATAAATATTAGCTCTTCCCACAAGACAGAAGCTATGTAAAAATTCTACAGAGAAAGAATGTGTGCTGATTAACAGGAGCTTTTTCTTTGGTAATCTCTGCAGTTTTATACAGGATTTAGAATAACTGACAACAACAGAGATGAATGGGGGGCATCTGAGAATGATTTATTCACCCCCTATGGGCTGAAGGGTAGAAGGGAGTTTTCTCTGGCTTCATTGCATGGGAAATAAATAAGAAAGCAAACCTGAGTCCATCTGCATCAACTGCAAGTCAGGGTGACTGAAGAGATGCCTGGTTGCTAAATGGTGGATGTCTTCACTGTAGGGGGCAGAGGTCCCCTGTAGTTGTTTGTGAAAGGTCTGCTCAAGGCTGCTAGTAAATGTGGGAATGGCTGCATACAAGTGAGGAGGTGGAGCAACAGCTGGAGGCACCACACACATCAGCCTACAGGATAACAACATGTATACATGGCATGAGTCATTATGTGAATAAATAAATAAAACACCTTTAGCTAAATTATGATAAAAGACCTCACTCAAAAGTGAGTTAAGTGTCTTTATATGATCAATATACAACATAAGTGCTATTTCAAACCAATCAATGCTTCATAACAAGTCAGTGAGTGATAGAACCAAAGTGAGTTATTTAAAACCATAAGCAATTCAAATCAATCAACATTTTTCTAATGAGCTCAAGTACCTCTTGATAAGGCCACCAGAACCCTCCATGTTGTTCTTCACAGAAAGGAGAGAGGACTTCAACGTAGAAGTGGTACCCACGCAGGTTCTCTGAGCCCTCAGACAGCTCTCTCTACCCACCCACCTCCAGCCTCCAGCCGTCAGGGAAGAATGGCCAGGTTCTGGGCTCAAAGTGCATGCCTGCAGCAGATCTGACCCATACAGCACTCTGCGGCTACAACGCTGCTCATTCGCTTCAAGCAAACGACTCAAACGCTGTTTCAGCAGTGGAGTCTTTTCTTCTGAAGGTTCATGAACCTGGAAAATTATGGAAGACATGCAAAATTATTCTTTCTTCATGAAAAAATAATTAGTCAGTGAAACTACACATCAAACGTAAATTACAAAGTCTTTTTAAAAAAAGTTTTATATTTCAGATTAAGTAACTTCTAGTGGGTGTTGCAAACAGCTGCCCACAAGGTCGCTGTGTATGTATGTGAAAAGTATTGAAAAGTAGGTAACTTTTATCTCTCAGCTATATTTTACATTTTCACAGTAACATTTTGGTTGCAAGTACTCACCTGTGTACCACTTTGAGCTGCTGTAGCAAGCTTAGAAGGGGATGATGTAGCATTTGTAGTCACACCCAATGCTAAAGACAAAAAACAAAAAGAGTATTTAAATAAAAAAAAAATAAATACACGTAAATATATGTGAGTGTACAGAGAGAAAGAAAGAGAGAGACAGAGACTGCTTTCTACCAAAGAGAGAGTAAACAGAAGAATAAATATGGCTCTTAAAATGTTTTCAAATGGATGTATTCACTTTCACATATTTACCAAAAGAACTGATAAAGAGATAAAGATAGTAAAGCAATATCTTAGCTGTGAAAGAGTCACCTTGCTGAGCTGCTGACAAAGCAGGATGAGGTGCACCAGGTGTAGCAGAGGCACTGGAGGCCGGAACAGCTTGAGGCATTGTTTGCATTACCATGGATCCCTGGGGCCTTATGATCTGCTGCCCTGGTGCTGACACAATCTGCAGGATATTGCCTATCCAAGGCACGTACAGAGACTGTTAAAAGGTGCTTTTTCACAGCCTAACATAAGTTACACATGCATCCTTTTAACTTATGGAAAAAAGGAAAAAAATGCTGTCAGAATTAGGGTTTGTATAGTTAAGCAAAAGAACAGTACAAGAAGAGTATTACAACAAAACATCTCGTCTTTACAGAAAACTAATATATTGAAATATGAAGAGAAAGAGGGATGATGATAACAAAAGGTCTCTCCCTGATACAAGCCAAGAGATGATGTAACTATGTTGCAATACATGTGTATCTTCCAGCACTTTGAATTGTTTTGTAACATAAATTGTGCTATACAAATAAACTTGCCTTGCCTTTAAGATCTGTAATAACATTTAAGTAATTTCACCCTTCAGGTTGGATACAATGCGAGTGTTAGTGCTCCTTCAATGTGAATTCTTTTGAAAACTTTTTCTAAACAATGGCTGAGGTCAAAATGGGTTATACGCACATGAAAAATAAGCATTCAAAATTATATAAGGTCTTCAAAAAACAGAAAATAACCTTTAAAAAAACACAAAGCAAAATGATTGCATGTAAATGTTGAAAGAAGACAGAAAGGATGAAATGAAGAAATAAAGAATGTGATGATGGGATGTACATTACCGAGTGTACCTTGGAGCTGCAAGGGCTGTCCAGTGGTGAGCTGTCGAAGTTGACTGGGGGACAAAGTGAACTTGTTCCCCTGAAACTGCAGAGTGACTGGAGTCTCTGGCTGGGAGATACGATTCTGACTGCCTATGTTGGCCAGCTGGGCAATCTTCACCACGTCACCACCTTCAATGGAAAGAAAGGATCAAAAACACTTAAAGGGACTAAAAGATAGTTCAATCACATTTTTCATTGTAACAAAACAATATAATTAAGTTAGTTAAAGGGGTGTAAAAGAGACATGCAGAACCAAAGTGGATTAATCAGTGGGAAGAGCAAAGCTCCTCTCTACAACAGAATTATAGCTCCTATTTTTACAAACTCTAAAATGAGCAAAAAAAAGGCAGTACTCAGGAGAGACAGAAAGCCTGAAACATAAACAAACATAAAGCAGTGTACTTAACACCTTTTCAAGGCAACACACAAGTCACCAGAAAGTACACTAAGAGACTGGTTGCAAAAATACTATGTCAATCTGTTCATTCTCAGCCATGCTGTAGTTTTGGTTTTTTTAAACAATAAAATGTAATAGTTGTAAGACATTTCTGACAAAGCTATGAACTTACAGAAGAAATATCAAAGTCAATGCCGGCTATCATTAAAGTGTTATGCTCCTTAATTAAAAAATAAATAAATGGTTAAAAACCTAAAGAAATTGAACTCATTTTCGGGCCTATATCTATGGAGCCTGCTTTATGTTAACAATACCAAATTAACCAGATTTTTAAGGGACAAAAAGAAAAATTGTTGCTGTTGTGCACTTTCTGCAGATGAAAACGACGAGTGTCATGAGCCACACCTCCCTCTACCTCATCACCGGACCTCGACTAGTGCCAACACCGGGAGTTAATGCTTACGTCCCTACCGTTCTCCGTGGCCATTCTAACACCTGAATATGTTTATTTGTGAACCACTCCATTGTAGATTTTGCTTTATGTTTTGGATCATTCTCTTGTTGGAAGACAAATCTCAGGTCGTCTTTCTCAGGTCTTTTGCAGACTCCATCAGATTTTCTTCCAGAATGGTCCTGTATTTGGCTCCATCCATCTTCCCTGTCCCTGCTGAAGAAAGGTAGGCCCAAACCATGATGCTGCCACCACCATGTTTGACAGTGGGGATGGTGTGTTCAGGGTGATGAGCTCTGTTGTGCTTACGCCAAACATAACGTTTTGCATTGTTGCCAAAAAGCTCGATTTTGGTTTCGTCCCACCAGAGCACCTTCTTCCACATGTTTTGTGTGTCTCCCAGGTGGCTTGTGGCAAACTTTATACAACACTTTTTATGGATATCTTTTAGAAATGGCTTTCTTCCTGCCACTCTTCCATAAAGGCCAGAGTTGTGCAGTTGTGCAGATTGTTGTCCTGTGGACAGAGTCTCCCACCTCAACGTACATTTCTGCAGTTCATCCAGAGTGATCATGGGCCTGTTGGCAGCATCTCTGATCAGTTTTCTCTTTGTATGAGCTGAAAGTTTAGAGGGGCGACCGGGTCTTTGTAGATTTGCAGTGGTCTGATACTCCTTTCATTTCAATATTATCGCTTGCAAAGTGCTCCTTGGGATGTTTAAAGCTTGGGAAATCTTTTTGTATCCAAATCTGGCTTTAAACTTATCCACAACAGTATCTCGAACCTGCCTGGTGTGTTACTTGTTCTTCATGATGCTCTCTATGCTTTAAACTGACCTCTGAGACTATCACAGAGCAGGTGCACGGAGACTTGATTACACACAGGTGGATTCTATTTATCATCATTAGTCATTTAGGTCAACATTGGATCATTCAGA
>JAPMNP010681375.1:0-11124 GCA_029874935.1 Atherina boyeri | reverse complement strand
GCACTCAGATGGTCATCTTTCCCCTCCAACTTAACACACAGACACATCCTCCACTCAACATGTTATGGCTTATTTTGCATATATATGTGGATGAATACATGAACATGGAAAAGAAACACTCCATTGCAACACTTTCTCTGTCATTTCGAACCCTCTCTTGACTGTTTGCCGTCTGGATAAACGCAGCTCCCATCGCTAAGAGACAGAAACACACGCCTCTGATGAAGATCAAGTCTGGAGATAAAACCGCAGCCCACAGGTTGAGAATTAAGACTATGCGAGATCAAAGTCTAGGCGTGTATGCTCATTTTGCAGCCCTATAGGCTTCTTTCAGTACAGCGGTAGTGGCATTCTGATTGCACCCTAATTAAGACGGTGCCAANGAAAAAGCGGAGGAACACCAGTGGGGGATAGCAAAATGTCATTCTCATTAATTAGTGTCCGCTTTTCTCCCCCCATACTGTCAATAAGAGAAGCATATCTCTTGTTAAAGATGTTTACTCACCTATCAACTATGCAGCACAGATCAGAACTGGGGGGAGAGAAAGGAGCAAATTCACTGAAGGAATGTGAGGACGCAATAAGTGCGTGGAAAAACACCCAGAGAGAAACGAACAGAGGAGAAATTAAGATACCTCTTGGATAAAGACAAAATTCTTCCCACTATGTGCAAAGAGGCTCCAGCTTCCTTCCCTCTTGCAGACTCCTTTGGGGTCCGTGTCCGCCTCGGGCAACTTCCTTGCGGAGCTCAGCAGTTTCACCCCCTCCAGAAATACCAGTCCTCCTGAAGTGAGATTATTTTTTTTTTTTTTTTTTCCACAGCAACAGAAGATTTGAAGACCGTTAGATCATCCGCAAAGCCAAGAAAAATTGCACATGTAGCTGCTGTTGCAAACAAAAAGGAAAAAGAGAAAAGTGTCCAGTCGTGACCAGTCTGGTTGGTTTGACGCGCAAAAATGCAACAATTAACTCCACACTTGTTTAAGAAGACAATAGAGGGAGGCTGCCCGTGTTGAAGTCGATAACCAAGAATGAATTCAGATACAGAAAGAGAGAGAGGGGGGAGAAGAGGGAGGGAGAGTGAGAGGGGAGGGGGACAGAGCAGAGGAATTCATCAGACACGGTGCTGATCAATAATGTTGGTAAAACCCACCTGATTTGGATTCATAGTCCTCTCGGAGCTCCCCGCACTTTGCGCATAAACCCTCTCCTTTAAGTCCGCTCTTGCTGCTTCCGCGGACGCACGCGCACACCCCCTCGATTCCCACCCCCCTCCTCACCACCCTTACTCCAGCTCCCTCCGGTGCTGAAAGGGACAGCGCACGACTCCTCCGCCGCAGACTGAGAGCCGCGCTACGGGAAACATCTGAGGCACGGCACACTCCGCGCGCACCAAATCATCGCCTAATTGCACCGCCGTCCTCCAGCAGTGTCCAAGCTTTTCAATCAAGTTTATTACTGATCAATCGGATCGACTGTTTCCACAATACAGGGCTTTGGTTATTTGCACACATTAATAAGTCATCAAAATATGCGCACAGAGGCGTTGCGCCACACTCTTAATTGCCTCAACTTCAATCCATTTTCACTGCGCCCATTGATCCCCCCAGCTTGTAAAACCAGAGCGGCGTGTCTCTTTGTGGTGAGTGGAATTAAACAAATGAACCGCATCCCATCTGCTGTGTAATAACAATTTGATAAGCTGTGTGGACTCAGAAAGCAGGCAATCGGAACAGACCCCGGTGTTCTGTAGTGTGACGGGGCTGGAAGATGTGCGCAACACCTCCAGTTTGTGGAGTTGTCGCAGGACAGGCGCGGAGCAATGGCGCCATCTCGTGGAGGAAATTGTGCAATTGCAGCATATAAAAAGTAGCAGGTGGAAGACTTTCAGCAAAAATAAAAAAATAAATGAAAAAAAAACAGACCGGGAATTGCCCTTTGGGACGCATGTTTGTAAAATGACACATGATTATAGATTGAATGAAACAGCTACATCAATATACTATATACACAGGAATGAATTAGTGATGATTAACTAATAGCAGAGCAGCAATATAACTGGTCATTATTCACTCAAAGTACCTTTTTTAACGATTTCAGCATATTTTGATGATTTTCATGTTGATATGAAACATCCTATAAAAATAACACTTCCAAAGAAGGATTTCTGCTGTAATTCCAATCGGTTTATTGGAAAATGTCAGGGATCCTTTGGGGTCTCCATTACGCCTCTGCTGCAGTGGGTGTCACTTTTAAATGTATGAATAATGATCTTGACAAGGGATTTTTTATAGATGGAAAACAAATTTCTCAAAGCAGCTGGGAGCTGTAGTTTCTAGGTAACACTAGTTAATACTAGCCATGATCACGGGACCACTTTTAGCTCTTAAACTGGTGCGATACTCGTTCTCTTCATTTAATGGTCAAAAATCAAGTTAAGCGTCATCGCTAAGTGGATTCATGACAAATCCATGGTCCCTTTAAGAATACTCAAGAGAAAAAATTAAATTCCAATCTCTAATGAAGCTTTTTTTTGTGCAAAAGTGGTAAACAAACATGATTGATGGGCACACATGACTCATCCTGGAGCAAATAAAAACAAAGTCAAACAGAAATCTGCTCAGAGGTTTGAAGCAGTACAGTTTTATTTATTAAGTGGTTGGTTGAACATTCTTGTCACATCTGAAAGATGTCACTAACTCTTCTGTTCCCTAGAGAGTGAGTTTAACATATTACAACTCATGAAGGAAATGTAAAGTATTAAAATGGAAAAAAAGAAAAACTTTTTAAAAAAGAGTTTGAGGTTTGCTGCTCCTGTCTTGAAACATTTGAACAAAAACATGTTCTTTCAAACAGAAATACAAAAAAAAGAAAAACTAATGATGGAACGTAAACCTGCCTCAGGATTAGCAGTGACAGAGCCGTAACTAGTCAGACATGTCAGAAACATATGGTCTACCAACACAAGTTAATAACTATGTGACTAGAATAACTATTATTTATACCATCCGTGCAGGATGAATCGGTATGTACAGTACATGTGGTCAAGACCTTGTTGCACAAGCATTTTGTTATAAAAATAAAGTTTGGTCTTTCCTTTTGTCTGTTTTTGTTCCATTTCATGGCTTTCCGTTTGAACAATAAGACACATCTACTGTACATTTGGTCTTCCTCGATCATTCCCTCCCAGCTCTTACCAGTGTTTCAAAGACTACCTTCAGGAGCTGTATTCAAACACATCTCCACATGTTTGAGTGTGAAAGCAGATTTCAATTCAAACTGATGCTGAACATTAAAAAGAAGAAAAAGGATTGAAAAGTTAAAACACTTCATTTAAATAAGCTTCAGTGTATTATTGTATTAACAGAGCGGAAAGGTTCATGTAAACTTTTAGGAATAGTTTTCCCTCTCAGACATACAGCTGTTTTTATTCATATGTACATCTTTATATTGGACTGTTATACCGGCTGTTATATACTGTGTGATGACTAAAAAAGGATAAATTACATGAGAACAAAAATCCTTCCAGTTATTGGTTTCTAAGAGCTAAGGCAGTATGGCTGTGATCTGTAGTGGCTTGTGATATTGTCCATTCTGACACTTTACTCCATCTTTTTCACATTGTGTAAGCATGTAGGGGGAATAGTGGAGTTGATCCAGTTGAGATGGAATCAAACTACCACTATATATTTGTTAAAATGTTATAATTACATCATCATAATTGGGATTTTGATTATTTTGTTTGAGCCAAAATTCCCCTCAGTTAAATAAAGCTGCACAGCTGCCGGGGAGAAGCATAAACTCGAAGCTTCTCCAGCAGCCACCTTTTTTTCTTTTTTTTTTACTGGGGCTGAAAAGTCAGCTATAAATAGAGATGGAGCAGGAAAGGTAAAGGAATCACATTTTTTGCAAGTATGCAACCAGTCTGAGCATCAGTGAGATGTGAGAAAACAGAACATGTATTTTTCAGAGGAAACTGAAAAATACACTTCTCAGTCTCCTTCCTTTGACGAAGCGGTCTGGCCAGAGCTCATCGTAGAGTAGGCTGAAGCAGACTTCGGGGCAGAAGCAAGGGGGAAAAAAAATAATACGCTCGTTTTCAACGTCATCCAGGATCATTTATGTGTTAAAATGAAGAGTTTCATTCCAGACTGCAGGTGAAATGCTTTGGCTAGTATCTCTCTGGAGAGGCAGCAGTACACGGCGGTGGTCCAATCAACAGGGAGATGAAGGTGAAAGGAAATAAGTACAGGATGGAAACATTTTCAATTAACCAGCTGTTCACCGCACACAATTTCATGTGTGAATATACATATAAGTTGAGAAGTAGCTGCTCTGAGATGCTACTCTAATAACTAAAGGACTGAATATGTGGTGGATATCTGCATGGATCAAATTATGCTTTGTCTTAGAAATTCATACACACATTCATACACATACACACACAAACATTCACAGACTACCATCATCCTCTTGCTAAAGGCAGGGTGTCAGGAGCAAAGCAGTACATATCAGCTGTCTGCATATGGATCTGTATTCACAGGAGTAAATACAGATGTATGTACAGCGGTAGTGAGTCTTCTTGTCACTAGAGTCTGTGTGTGGATAGCAGCGCCATTGTGGCTTCGTCATAAAACTACGTAAAGAATGTCAGTTCTCGACACTGTTTTTTGGTTCTTGAGCAAAACGTGGAGTGTAAAATCCTTCGTGCTACACTAACATTGCTCCGTCTGGATTTCCTTCATGTTTCCAGCTCTTCCCTGCGATTCCTCTTATTGGTGGATTGTGTTTCGATTTGCTTGGTCGTTGTTGGCGGCTCGCTGTCCTTCATCGCCGTCGGTCTGTGAGGAAAGACAGGAAAATAAGGAAGGCAACAAAAAGGAGAAAAGAAATGAGAGAATAAGTGAGAAGAGAGAAAAGAAATGAGAAAGACAAAGGGAAATTCAGGTTGAACAGAAGAGATTTTTGACTGATGAATAAGCAAAAGGGAGAGCCTGAGGAAATAGTTGGGGAATGTGCTGAATGGTAAATCAAGGGTAAACGAGAACAGTTGTGGTTTTTAATCTCTGGCTGAAATAAAATCCGTCATGAGGAAGCTAAAACAGATATTCACACATTTGCTGGAGCAACCGAAATCATCTGTACTCTTACATTGGATCTTTCACCAGACCAGGGATTTGGAGCGGGTGCTGACTCCTTTCCTCCTGTTGGCTGCTGTGGTCGCTGCGTTTCGATGGCTTCGCTTGTGAGACTCCAGGTACAGCTGAATTTAAAGAAAAGATTGTGAGATCATGCTTTCCAAAGCAAAAACATTGAGGACATTGCATCAAATCAAGCACCTTCTTGGCAAAGGCCCTGCCGCACTGGTCACAAGCATGAAGGGAGAAGTTTTTGGTCACTCTGACTTCGGTGGAGGACGTCCCCGTGCTGCTCTCCGATTGGGCATCGTGGCGGCGGGTGTGTGGGGCTTGGTTGCTGGACGGGGTGTTGGCGGCGTTACGCTGGTGTGAGTGTTTCTCGCTGCGGCGGGTCAGCGGGGGGCTGATGGGGCGACTCTGCTGTCTCTCCTGCTTACGGGTGACGGGAGGGGAAGGGGTGAAGACCGGTGACGAGAGCTCCTGCTGCTTCCGAGTGACAGGAGGCGGGGGCGGGGCGGCGGGCGAAGAGGCGCTTGGAGCAGTTGTGGAGCACTCTTGCTTGCGAGTGACAGGGGGCGAAGGAGGAGCGGAGGATGAGGAAGAAGTGTGGCGCCCGTTGACCTCCTCTTTGACACCGCTCGTCCTCTTGTTCGTGCTGCTGAGGACCACCTCTGCCAGCCTCTTCACGGCCCTGCTCTCCAGCTTAGGCATGATCTTTGCCAGGTATGCTGAGGACTTCTTGTGGACGACAGTCACGTGACGCAGGACATCGCGTTTGCGGCGTGACTCGTAGCGACAGAGGGGGCAGCGGTAGAACTTTATGAAGATATCGTTGCCGTCGGTGTGCAGCTCGATGTGCTTCGTTAAGTTCTGACGGGAGCTGAATTGTCGTTTGCACAGTTTGCAGAAGAGCTGCTTGAAGTCAAAGCCCACTGATAGTTTGGTCATTTTGGTGGCCATGCCGCCGCTGCACGCGTTTCCCCCCCGGGAGGAAACTGAAGACGAAGATGTGGTAATTTTGGGGCTTGCTGGGGCCTCCTCCTCCTTTACCTTCATGGGATTCTGCGAAGCTCCTTTCGTTGTCCCCGTGCTGTCGCTGGGAGACGGGGCCGGACTACTGTCAATGTCCTCCTCATCCTCTTCATCTGAAGGCTCCACCGCCTCCTCCTTCACTCTGACATTGTTACTCGGGCCTACGTTTGCGCTATTGTTGTTAGGAGTGGTTGCCACAGTAGCAGGGGGTGGGGTGGCAGCAGGCTTGTTACTTTTGATGCTGTAGATCTTGTGAACTATACGCATGTGTCTCTTTAACATGAGCTGAAAACAGACGAAAACAAAATTATAAAATCTCCTCTTATATAATCTTTTATTTATCCCCCGTTCAGTTTTTTCATTCGACCCCAGACCTTTTAAAACAACAAAAGCTGGTAAGCTCAAACCATCGAACCAACCTGAGAGCTGTAGTTCCTCTTGCAGAGCGTGCAGCGACATGAAGCGGTCTGTGAGGGAGCTGGGAGTGGACTCTGAGGTTTGCCTTGGTTTGAGTTTGGGGTTTTAGAGTTTACAGGAGTTGACTTGGAGCTGTGGCCACGTGTTGGGGATGAACTGTTGCTCTTCCTGGGAGGTGTGACTTCCAGTGAGAAGGGCTGGCCAGGCCGGGAAGCGATGCTGGGTGTGATGGTGTCCCTCCGCAGGCCGCGGTGCACCTCATCGAAGTGGCGGCGTACGTTGGCTTTGGTAGCGAAGGTTTTGAGGCACACTGGGCAGGACTTTCCAGTCGGTGTGCTGATAGTCCTGGGCCGACCTTCAACAGTATCAAGAATAATTATCATTTCAAATGATGATGCACATAGTAAAAAGGAAAAAAAATGCACTTACAATAACAAAACAAAAACATCAAATTAATAAGTCCTTCTCATCTCATGACAATTAGTTTTCTCATCTCATGACAATTAGTTTACATTTAAAATAAAATAGAATGCCTTTATTGTTATTACATAACAAGATACTACTAAATCAGCGGTACTCCTGAGACAACTACATGGGTTAAAAGACAGAGATAGGTAAAAAGACATTGTTGACAAATATGGTTCTCACATAATGAATAGGGGTGTGTATTGACAAGAATCAGCTGATACGAAACAGGGGCAACGATACGATATATTCCGATATATTACAATATATTCCGATATCTCGCAATATATTGCGATACTATAAACAAGACGACATACTGCGATTTTTTGCCGCATGCAAATGAAACAACATACTGACAGTTATTTTGGTTGCACGAGATGAGGTCACTGGTTGTTTAAAAATTAAAAAAATTCCTCAATTTGTCTTTAGAGCAGAATTAACCCATTTCTTGTTTGACGCTACGTCGTCATGGCATCCAGCCACATGTGCAGCAGATTTTACTGACTGCATAGTTCTTGTCACAATATTTACTGCTTTCCTTTGTTCGAATCCAAAATGTATCTTAACATCCACTTTATAAGCTACTGGGAGGGGCTGCATCATCCCATTTTCAACCATTGGTCAACTGTGCAAAGTTTGGATGATTTTCCAAAGACCGGTGCTAACTGAATGAGATATCATGATATTTTGTTTTTATATTGGAATGACTGCTTCCAACTAGTGGTCAGAGTTTTTTAATACAACAAAAGAAACTAACCACCATTGTTAATGTTTCCATACACAGTAAACTGTTAATAAAAATAAATAAATCATTTTTTGAATATCGAATAACAATAACATAGTTACACAAAATATTGCAATATTTTAGGATACCAATATTTTCTTACACCCCTAATAATGAATAAGTTTAAATTTATGTCCATATCTAGAGAATAAAACAGTGTACAGTTAAAGGGAAGTGATTTACATCAGCTCCACGGACCAGATTTCAGGCTTTTGATAGTTCCTACCAGAGGGCAGCAGAGAAAACAGATTGTGGCCAGGGTGTGAACAGTCTTTTGGCATTTCTCTTGATCTGCTAAGACACCTTGTGCCAGAGATTTCCTCCACAGAGGGCAGGGTGCAGCCAATTATCGTTTCTTTAGTCCTAATCACATTCTGCAAAGCTTTTTTTATTTATTTTTTTATCAGCTGCAGAGCATGCCGTGTAGCACAGAGATACAGGAGACCAGAATACACTCAACTGTTAATCTGTAGGAGACCAGCAGCTGTTGGTTCAGGATGTTTCTCCATAGCACTCTGAGGAATGTAATGTAATCTCTGCTGGGCCTTCTTTACCACCGACAAGGTGTTTGAGGTCCAAGAGAGGTCCTCTGAGATCTGCATCACCATGAATTTGAAGGTGGACACCCTTTCCACCCTCTTCCCATTCATTTGAAGCATCCTAGCCAAGTTCAGTGTGGGTCAGAGCTGTGTGGAGGGCTATGGTAATGGAATCTTCTGTACATCTATTTACCTTGTAGGCAAGCTGATGTGACTCAAACAAATTCGAATATATAATATGGACCAGCTCTAAAGTAACATTTTTTAGTTCCTATTATAAACTTTTACCTTTCACCATGGAGAGCAGGCTCGTAGGAACTGTGCGTGTCTCTGTGAACTTTCTGAGCTCCTCGAGTTTCGTCTGGTGCATCTTGCGGCAGTGACGTCTGATACTGCGGCGAGAGTTAAAGTCTTGGCCACAGAGACAGCAGGAAATAGTCACATCCTCAACCTGGATGAGACCAGACACAGAAATCCTACTTACTCTTCGCCACAAACACGATGATGCTGAAAACTACTGTAGATGTCAATAGATGTATCATGTCTCTAACATTAGTTTAAAATGTGCTGTTTGACAGTGAGCACTCCCACCTACCCCGCTATTTGACCCCTCGTCTTCAGGCTGTGGCTGCTCCTCTTTAGCCTCTTCCTCTGCCTCCCACCTCCTTGGTCCCTGGGTTTGTGCTGGGCTGCTGTGGCTTTCTGGTCCACTTTGCTGGTTAGACTGGTCGTTGTCTCCAGCCTCCGCTGCTTCTCCTTCCCAAGCTACAGGACTCTCTCTGGCACTGGGAGGGACAATCAGACATGTCAGATTAGTGAAATAATAATGTGCATGTGTTGTGTTAGTGTTGCCATGACTATGACAAAAATAAGGCAAATCTTATATTATGTTCTAAGTTTATATGAACATTATAATAACCTAGTTGTGTGTGATGGATATCTCGCCAGCTCCTCCTCAGTGGTGAGGTACTGGAACACCGCCTTGGTGGTGGTCTGAATGGGCTCTAGTCGGACAACATAGTCCGGGCGATCGGCTTTGGGATATATGGCATCCAATAAATCCTTCATGGCTACACTCTGTCTGTCATCTCCTGATGAACCTGCAAAACAATACCTTTTAAAATTATCTGCACAGCTATTACTCTCTGGTCAATGCAAGTGATATATGTTACTTTTAAGGCTTGCTTCAAAAGGCAGAACCGGATCAGATGTATTCTCTTGAACACGCTTTAATCTCCCAGGGCCACAGGAAAGCAGATTATCAAGCTCCAATGCTGTAGCTACTGTTACCAATGCATGTCAAGCAGCATAAGGAAAGTGTGTTTGTTGTCACCAGCTAATACAACCTCACCTCCCAAGCTATTTTTTATTTGAGAAACAAGGAATGTTCAGTCTTTCAGTGTTGGTCACAGTGTGACAAGAGTGAAAGTGAGCTAAAGTTGTAATGATGTGTTAAGTCTGGTATGGCTCACTATCAGATACATGAGACTATGATGTGCTTTAATCCACAGAAGCGTGGTTTAACACCATTAAGAACACAAAAAATTATATTGTGTAACAGCAAGATAGCACAAGGTAACCCAAAATGGAAACATTTACAATAAAAGGAAATTATCTTGAAAACATGAGAGTACAGTTTCAAATATCAAAAACAAAAGCTGAACTCTTAACAGCCAAAACTTGGTCGGAAATTGTCCACAAGCATCAGATAAAAGCATTAAAAATCTAAACAGACAACATAATCTTGCGGGGGTCAGTCATCCGCTTCCCCTCAATTTTCTGTTGTATTACTGAACAAGTAGGTGAAAGGGAAAACGATGTTTAATGCATCTAGAATGTAGCTGCATTCGCCGGACTTTCTATAGAGTGAATTTGCTTTGGCATATATTTCTAGCCACAAAAAGCTTTCTTTCCTAAGAAAAAACAAAATAAAAATAATAATCTGGCCTCTGTTACAATGTAACAATTTCAACTAGTAGGGAAAATGTATTTATGGCAAAAGAAATAGAGGCAGTGAATTTTAGACATCTTAAACCTTAACTGTCAAGGACNCACAACAATTAAGTAATTTATCAATTATCAATACAAAACCAACTAAACCTCCATTCATAAGCTCTTGATTGAGGAGAACCAAGTTACAGGTGTAGAAGACAACTTCATCAGAGCAGATGAAGATCAAATTATGATGAAAAAAGCTCCTCTGGCAGCAGTCGTTAGTACAGCGAGAACGAAAGATATAATTGATTGATTGTGTCGAGATTGATATTTCTATTGCGAGGAGGGCCGGACAACAGAGAAATGACTTGAAGAGTCTCAGGCTTCATCCTCTCCTGGAGTTTCCTCGCACTTCTAAGCAGCAAAGAATAGAGATGTGGACGTGCTCTGCGGCTAATGAGAAGTGGGAGGAAGAAAATAAAACGCAAACACTGAAAGATCAAAGTCTCTTTTCTTGATGATGCGAGAGGAGAAACGGCGATAACAGAAATGACTGATGGATAAAACATGTTGTTGTGAGCATCTGAGTGTGTATGTATGAAGTGTGCACACACAGAGGAGATGTTTGGAGAATAATAAGTAGGAGACAGATGGCGTGGAAGCGAGTGAGGGACCCTTGGAGTGACAAAATGCGAAAGTAAAATGTGAACAAGCCCAAGGAGACAATGAAAACAAAGACTTAATGTGTGTGTGTGTGTGTGTGTGTGTGTGTGTGTGTGTGTGTGTGTGTGTGTGTGTGTGTGTGTGTGTGTGT
>JAPMNP010681291.1:0-15138 GCA_029874935.1 Atherina boyeri | reverse complement strand
CATCAAATATCAGCACAAAATGTAAACAATAACATCATTTGGGGGCTGCAAATCCGTTTTTGAAATGAGATTATCCCGGCTATATTACGGTTGTCAGTGATTTAAGTATTTGAAATGAACACATTTTTTAATGTCTTTTAATGTCTTGCAACAACTTAAAATAAAGATGATACATAATTCTTACGGCACCTTTAATCTCACTTAGTTTAGTAAAGCTTATGCCGTTGTGAATTAATTTGAGAATACTTCCCGGTCTTTTGCAACGTTTTTAGGTAACACCAGGTCAAATGTACAAACAAAATGTCATCTTCACAAGATGAGGGTTCATCTAAGCTCACTTTATGAATGGAAATAGGTAAGTCCATTCCGAAGATTGTCAAACATCACTGCCCACATACTCCGATGCATGCTTTACATTGGCATGGTTGTTAGGCAACACATCCACGAGAGGGCAGTGCAGAATTTACCTCTGGTCTGTGCAGCCATTAAATACGTCACAGCTTCTTCTTCTTTGCTCCTTTCGCCTGTTTCACGTAAGCTGTACTGTGCAACACTCATTTCCATTGGTAGCCTGATGTTTCATTTGCTGCTTTTGGGTAGCCTATGTAGCTGCAAGTTTTCTGAAACCTACTGAAATTCGCATGAAATGAACCCAGAGGAAAGACAGAAGTCTCCATTCCAATGTGTATTTAATCAAAGCTAATTATCACAGACTTATTGGTAGAGTGTGAAGTAAATGCTGGGTGTATTCATGATTGTGTCCTCCTTACAAAAGCCCTTAGCTAGTCATTAACTGTGACAGAAAACCAAAACAACAAGCTGAGAGACTATAAATCTCAGTAAAGCTGATAGGTGCTGTAATGGTCCTTACAAGGAGTGACTTTTATTTACATATAAAGTAATCTACTCTTTATTTGAAAATACAAATAATAGCTGCTTTAAGTCATTGTTTGGTAACATTTCAACACCTGACTGTATTCTCTCTGCAATGGAGGTATCGAAGCCTTTAAAAGTCTTCTTTACCATAACAAACCCCTCGTGTCTTGTTGGTGTTTCTTGGGTTAAATATTGACCATGCTTCCTCCCAAGTCAGCCCCATCCATCTCAGGAAATTCTCACGCACACGATCTGTCTGCTCACTCTGTCACCAACATCGTCGCCCCCTTCCTTTTTTTTTGGGAGATTTGAATGAGTTAGCGGAGCGGTTCCCCCTCGTTCTCATCTCTCACTTCAGCTGATCACAATGAAGCTATTGTCAAAGAGCACTTCACTTCAGGAAACAATCCAGCAGATCTAGCGGTGAAGAAATCCATTCCGAAATGAAAACTTGCATGCGTAATGATAAAATGTTTACATTTCCAAAGAAAATGTGCAGAAACACGTTGCAGGAGGACATTTGTTGTGATTATTTGGTCAAGTCCTGCACCATCCGTCATTGTGAAAAGCTGAAAAGCAGCAATAGCTTCATTTACAGAGTCAAAGATGACAAATGAGTTTACTCAATTGTCCAGTAGACAAAGATGCCCTCTCCTCTGACAACTCCACAAAGTTGACTTGCAGAGAGGGCAAAAGAGCTGTTTGTCACTTGCCAGATAACCTGTTACAAATGAGAAATGACTCAGTCGGCTAATTAGCTTAGGAAACTAAGAGAGATCCTCTGTGTGCTTAAAGATGGGTCTTTCTATGTGCTTTGCCCACATGGTCTTCTTTCCTAACATAGGAATGGGTATTTGAAAGGGAGAGGAGAGGGAGGCAGTTCAGTCTGAGGGTAGACCTTTCAGAAAAGCTCTTAAGTTTTCCAGGGGATTTGGCAGTGCAGTGCACAAGCCATTCTGCATTAAACCCTGACAAAGATGTGCATTGAGCTTTCTGAGATATACATCTGGATATGCATTTCAGAAGCTCTACAAATCTCATCCAGGGAGATAGATCGAGAGGAAAACTTCTTCTTTTGTGACAGACAGGTACTTAATCCAGATAATGAAAACAGGCAATGAGTGGGTGAGGAATGCTCCTGCTTTATCTCAGACAATAGGCAGAAATCTGCCTTTCAGTCTGGGCCTGGGCTTGTGGCCAGAGACCTATGGTTCTTTAGAAAACACAAGAGGACAGTTGACCTTGCTGTCTCTTTTGCTTCCTCCTAAGGGGATAGAAGGTGCAGCAGCGTGAAAAATTGATCTATTTAGAGGAGCTTTATTGATAGTGTTGTAGGAGTTAGTTTGTTTATCGGCCAGGGACAGATAACATATTAGATAAGGAAGTCAACACTTTTCCTTTTTGAGAGCTTCATATTTAGTTTTTCTTTACTGGCTTTTAAACTTTTAGCACATTAACCAAGTCATATATGGGTTCAAAACTGGCAAAAGACAAAAAATTAAAACAAAACGCTACCGTTCAGCAGTCTTTGCTTCACAATGAGTTTTTTTTTATGTGTCATTGTCATTATAAGGCAATGACAAAGTGTATGAGCACTCTGAAAAGCTATTGGATGCATGCATGAATGGATAGTGCCCTCGTTTCATTCACATGTCTAGGACTGATGATCAGGAAGCTACTAATGGAAAGTTTATGCAGTGACCTTTGACCCCAGCGTTTAGTTTATGTGCAGATTTAGATGGGATTTCTTTCGATAGAAAAGTTGGAAGCAATTGTATTGCACAAAATTGTCACTTACTCCCAGCTTCAACAACAATGAAGCTTAATGTCTTTAAATAAAAATGACCACACCGTTCAACTCTAACACTCATCTTTCTCTCTCTTTTTTTTAAAAGAACCTTTCAACTAGCCTGTAACTGATATCCAGCATGAAATCACAGAACTGTATTTGACCATGAATATCAGTTTAATCATAATGTCAGTCAGGTAAGAAAAAAAACATTTGAACAGAAACCTTTTGATAAAGTCCCCCCTAGGATTTTCAAAAGCTCTGGCCTGGCAGGTCAGACAAGATCTTGTGGCTTTTCTGCATTTGTAATCCAAGATCAAGTCTAAACTACACACTTACTGCACACTCGTTCACACACTCGGCACACTTACTAATCTATTCTGGCAGCACATTTTTATCTATCTTTTGGATCACAACTCAGCTGGTAATTCAGCCTTTTCTTGATCTTTATTGTGCAATATTTACTAAGCAAACACTCTTTTTTAGCAAGATTGTGCTCTATTTTCATTTACACCAGCCTTACAAACCTGTAGGGCTTCACCCCCAGGAGGAAAACAACCTGTTCTTTTAAAAAGATGTGTCAGGGGGTATGTCCCTTTTGGTTGTTGAATTCAGTAATCCATAAGGACAGTAACATGTCTCAACATGTTGCAGGGCAGTTTGTCATAAAAGCCAGACTCAAACAGAGCACGGAGGCCATTCCTTATGCTAAAGTGGCGTTAAGTGCAAATACACAATGAAATATACACGACTGTGCAAATAGTTCTCCAGGATTACAACCAGAATCGGTGTCTGAAGCTGGTGCACTTGTAAAATGGTTTCCATAAGTCATAGAAATGATGGGAGGGCATCAGACACTTTCAGCTACTCGGTAAACTGTGACACTAACGGGGGAAGTCCAGAAAACACAAGTACAGCCAATAAGCTTTATTCTGGCCAGTTTAAATAAGTGATTTCCACAACGGCTAACCAACAGCTTACACACAGATCCGATTCACATAAAGACCTTAGAACTACGTCGCAATTCACATCCACTATGATTCCACCATTCAGCCCTATTCAGCTCTATTACTGCTGACAGACGCCTCTCAGCAGCCTTTCACACCAGGAAATGAATCTTAAGCCCTCTATAACAGGGCCCACCGGCTTGACTTGCTGCTGCTGCCTATCAGGTCTGTAGAGTTGCTCCTCAGTGGTCCTGCCAGGTCAGTGTTAATATTCTTTGACACTGACCATCTGAATGTAATTCAAGTTTCGAGTCATAAAAAAAGCTTCTGCTGAGATTTGTTAATCGCTGCAGGGTGTTACTTACACACCTCTGGGACAATAGCAGAAACAATAAAAGTGCTATAAAATGCAGGAAATTGTCAAGTGGGAAGTGAGTGTAAGTGTATTGCATTTAAAAGTTTAGACTCTTCTTTTTGAACAGCTTTACTATTTTAAATGTTATCAAAGGATTTAGGGCAGAACAAAGCTGCTTGATTACTACCACCTTCAGTAATGTTGCAAGATTAAGGTAAAATCTTATCTAAGCATGGCTTAAATTAAAAGAAAGTGTAAACACAGCAAACCAGGAACAAAATCGTCTGGAAGAAGGCATTAAATCTACCATAAACATCTTTTGTACCAAGGTACACCTTCATAATTCCTCTGGCATAGCTACCAACTTCTAATTCTTGATTTATGATGATGCTTGTTTTGATCTGCATGATTCCCATTATATGCAGGGTGAAAGATGATAAGAATTCAACCGGTGCAGAGGCTACAGAGACTAGCTTGCAAGCTTTGCAAACTGCATCACCTCTCTGTGATGGCACAATGTATAGATTCAATGGCTGTTGAAATTTAACTTCAATTCCATCGCAACGTGTTCAGCCTTTTATGTTATAATGCAAAGCTAAAGGATCCTTTACAATAAGTTTTGACACAAAAACCGTCACTTTTGCCAAGTGGCAGCTAAAAGTTCTAAACAAGACGACATGTAAAGGTCTGCTTCGGACCATGACGGGGCAATGATCTGGTTTTAGACTGGTTTAAAGTCTGTGTAATGTCTGAATCAGCTCATGTATAACAGGACAGGTGATTTTTCAGAGAATTCCCAGCATGCAAGTCCACACTGATGCTTTTTCTAAAACGTCACTGGAACAAAATGAGAAAAATGGAGACGCCAAAACCAAAGCCTAAGCTGTCTGTGTACTTATGGCACTACCCATCTCCTAAACAAAGTCAAGTATTTCTTTTGTAGCTACCAAGTGACACCAGAGCTAACTTCAATCACCAGATTATATGCACCAGATCCTTTCGATTTTATTATTCACTTCCACATATTTTACATTTCATTATGGGATAATTTATTGCAAAATGAAAATAATCCCTGCTTCAATATGGCTGCTTTCAGCCTAACATTTCTATCTGTCAATCTTTATAGGGCTTCAGCTATGCTTACATCTCAGCACATGAAGGCAATTGATTTGAAATTTTTGTAAATCCTTGCACTTCTCAGACTGTTAAGAGTATAGTGAGGAATAATGCTATTTTAGGGCTGATTGGGTTTGTCAAAAATAAGGCAGGCTTACCCCATACATTATTACAACTATTACAGCCATCCTTTATGATGGAAAAGAGTTAACCTTATTTGAACTGCGTATTGTGTTTCCCATGACCTGAATCCAATGACGTCGTAGTCCTGAATGTCCCTGCAGGCTTAAGTATCCTGACAAGTTGGTTGGTTTCATCAGACCATTGAAGTAATATATATCAAATGCGAGAAAAAAAGATGATAGGTAATGAAACTAATTACACTGCTTTTTATAGTTACTGTATTTTAATTAAATATCAGTCAGGGGATATTTAATTGATTCATCGTCTAATGTGTCATGATGTCTGCATTGAATAACGTTTTTCCTTCTATGTTTGTATTTTTGTTCAACATATCAAAAGATGTACATGCAAGCATTTAACCTCCCTACAATTATAAAATGTCCCCCTCTTTTACGCTTACCCCGGCAGCTGTAACAGTTGAAATGTTGTCCATGACCTGAATTCAATAATATAGGTTTTAAAGTAATAATTACAAGAGTAATCTTACACAGAACACTAACAAGACTTAAAACTTCAGAAAACTATAGAAACGTATTCTCTGTCATTCTGTGTGTGTGTGTGTGTGTGTGTGTGTGTGTGTGTGTTTGTATGTGCATGTGTGTGTTGGTGTTCGTCAGTGTGTGAGGCAGGAAAAGGAGAGCAAAGAGTCTTGTGCATCCCATCCAACTCTAATTTGATATTGTTAAGTGATGCATTCCTTCTTTAATAAAAGCCAGAGGACATTTTAACCAGATCTTTGAAAAGAGTGTGTGTATGTGTTTGTTTTGATATCATAAATGGGACCAAACCCACAGAGGACCCTTTTGGGGACTTCCTGTAAACATGGGGCCAAATTTCAGTTCAATGTAATTTTTAATAGTTAATACCAACTTTAAGGGTTTAAGTTAGGAATTCATCTGTTAAGTTTAGGGTAAGGAGCTTTGTGGTAATGGAATGCCCCAGTAAAGATACTAAGACAAATGAGAATGTGTGTGTTTGTGTTACATGTTGTATGCGTTTGCGAATGTATCTTAATAAAAGGCAATCATATTTTCTCTCAGAGGAACTCGATTTGAAACTGAAACTCTGCTGAGGTGAAAGAACTGGCAGATGTATAGGTAAACAAATCAGGAACAATATCAGGGAAATGGAAAATGAGCTGCCAATTTGTTTCACTTGAGTGGTGAGTAAAGAACTGACTTTTTGATTGGGCCATTGATGGAAGGCTTACAAACTGTATTAATTTCCACTGAATAAATTGTGAAATGTTTCAACGGTGCAGAAAAAAGTGCTATTAGCCCACACATTTAGGACTGACAGATGTCAGCAAAAGATAAGAAACCAGTTTCGTAGAAGTTTTCTTTCTTTGATAGAGGAATACAAATGACGGTTCAGCTGCACCTGTCAAAACAAAATTTGTTTTTTGTTTTTACTGGCTAACATATAGCTCTGATTTAACAAAGATTGATATCACGTTATCAGAACGACATTTAACTCTCCTACCAATTCAAGCATCCACTTGATTGATATTCAATGTGTCATATTTCAGCCAAAACGAAACTCAGGGCTAATGAGTTGCATCACTAAGAGCACATCCAAACAATTTCCCACGAGAAACAAAGTCATTAAAAATAACAAAAAGAAGGTGAAGCAGACCTAAAATCGGCCACATCTGACGACATATCACACAACCCAACCTGCAGCGTTGCATCACATTTAGCAATGAAAAGCTGTTTGCGCTAATTTGTATGCGAGTGTGTTTACAGCATGTGCAACCCCCCCATGACTTCTGCATCAGAGATAGATGTAGGCCAGGGATTGGGGTTGTGTACACAGTGGTTTAATGATAGGACCCCGGAGGGATGGCACATTAGTCAAGTGGAAACTACAAACACACACTTATACGTACACACAAACCATTTGTGTAGCCTATCACACAACCAGCAACATCACTTTCCCATGATTTAGCACTGGAAAACACAGCAAGGGCTGGGGAAGACAGGTCTGACCATGTTTTGTGGCCCTGGGGCACTTTGTCACACTCTGGCTATAGTTTGGCCTACATGTGCTGGCACAGTTCTCAAAGCTGCAGAGTGCTAGGGAAGGCTGTGTGTGTTTGAAGTCATATAGCCTTCTCAAAAGTGCCTTTTTTGTTGAATTGGATTACTGAATCAGTGATTAAGATATTTCAAAAAGATCCAGAAAAACAGTTGAGTGATATTTGCATTGGCAACACTGACATTTTGATGGCAAGTATGGATGTCACAAGGGCGACAGATATTTAAGCTATGTGTTATATTAAAATTGCTTTGAGTGCTGTGCTTAAATAAACTCACAATTACAAGGAAAGTGGCATGACTGGCCACTTTGCGGGGTTTATGTCTCCCTCCTCTCCCAGGGACTGTGGTTGAATTTGGCCAAGCAGCCACTGATAGCATTCCACACTAACCCTCTAGTAATGGGTCTGAGGTTCATGGGTAAACAGACCAACCTTTTGGTGGGCTTTTTGTGTAATTTTGGGCCTAGTCTTATGCTCTCCCTGTCCCCCTCTCTGTTTTCCTCTCCTGCTCTCCTTGTCTTCCTCTTTCCTACAAACCCCCACCCCACTTGTCTTTCCTTCCAGTCAGCCATATCCTTAGTTGGCCTCTCTGTTAATTCAGACCTACCTGACAGTTCTGACTTAAACCTTCTGGGTTTACTATCAGTCCCACTCAGCGACAGGCTTTGCTCTTTAAACACACACTGAAGACTAATCTGCAACAGATGGGAGATGAAGCGAGGAGGAAGTATAAAAAAATACAACATTTTCTACCCCTCCGAACTAAACGATAGGGTTTCTGCGAAGTTCCATGCAAAGCCTGATGATTGTAATGACGTGCACATTGACTGCTTCTAGGGGTTTAACGACACAGATTACTGGAAGATATGAGCTGTCAATATGCAACCAGATGAAACTATCTTAGGTGGAATACCTAGGTCCTTCTCCAAAGAGGACATGCAAATATACTGTAATTAAACAGATGTAAAGTTCTGCATAAATAAAAACATATGCAATCCTACAAATGTGCATCAGTAACTGTAGGTGCACACACACAAATACAGGACCCCACATGTTGTATTTCATGGGTGACTGGTTACAGATAATGAACCCTTTAGCCTGTAGTTTACTGTTGGGTATTTGAGGTCATTTATGTAAAGAGAAAAGACATTTATTTACCACCTCATTAATGTCCTTCAANAACTTTGAGATTCTCCATCAAAAACCCAGACAAGAATTAAATCACTGTTTGCGCTGGTTTTCCAAGGAGCACTTAGAAAATTTCAAGGTTTCACGAGCTAACCTCTTCTCCATCTCTAGGAGGGGGGACTGTATAATGTAAACAATATCCCACTTCTTGATTACTTGACAGGTAGGGGCTTTTATAAGAAGATTTAAAAGATTTTAAGATGAGGCTGTTTCCCTTATATGAAAGAAATATTTCCATTTAGGATATTGGCCCAATTTAGACATAAACAGCTTGGTTTGTGCATTGACAAATGGAAATCTACAGAGTTTTTTGGCCTCTTGGGGGCAGCATAAGGAAGCCATGGACATAATATAGGCATATAATAACTGTGTTGTCTATCATGTAATCAAACAAATGTACACAAAACTGTATATTTTCGGACATTAGCTTTCATTATTCACTTTCAACCAATTATTGAGAAAGCATTTTATTCATGAGAAACTTGATGCTTAACTATCCTTCCCAGGTGGCTCACGACAAGAAACTACCATTTGCTGCAAGCCATGTAGTGTACAGTGGGTTTTTAGACATTTTACTTAGATCAGCAGTCTCCTGTGATAAAAAAATAAATAAAAATAAATCACGGAATGACCTATGATGGCCTGCATTGGAAAGGTAGTTATTGCCAGCTGTTATTTTGAAGATATGGATTTATAGCTGCCCTATAGATCATTTCATACTAACTCCTACAAATTCACAAGCAAAAGTAAATGTGCCGCTTTTAGCCAATTAGGTGAAAATCTTGTAATTTTCCCCACCCTCACTTATACTGTATTTATCACAACAGGCCATTTCCTGACTCCGGGTGGCATCAGATTGGAGGGAGGGAGCCATTTCCCCTCTCAATGGATTAAAAAGCTGGTTTTCCTCTGGGATGATGCAGGCAAACATGGAGACACTGTGACAGACAGGACATGCCTCAAGAGACCGCTGCAGAGACAGGCGACCACCCAAGGTAACATCAACTAAATGTTTCGTCTCTCTGAAATTGTCCAACTTGCATTTTTCACAACACGTCAGATGTATTCCACAGGACATCTGGTCCTGTTTAGTGAAGCAGATTGACAATCATCAGCTCGGAGATCGAAGTGAGCACCCTGTGCCATCTGAGGCTTCATGCATTTTTGAAAGAAGTGAGATGGTAAAATGAAAGGAAGAAAAAGCAGAGAAATGCAGAGAGAGAAGGGAAAGGAGCAGATTGTCCCTGATTAAACCTGACTTGGGACATTGAGCTCAGGGGTTTGTCCAAGCCTCAAGAGGAAAATGTCTAACACATGAGTCCAATTTAACAAGGGAGGCCAGTATTTAAGTCATGTTCTGATCCCTGAATCACAAATACAACTTTTTGTCTTCTGTTTTCGAAATATTCAAAAAGACAAAGTTGTTTTTGTTTTGATATCTTCATCTTGATATGACGTTTCAAGGTAAATATGGATCCATAATAAATTTTCACATCTTCATTTGATCCAGTATTTCACTCCTGTCTGGATCCATTTCATCCAACATAGTGTCATCTTTTTTTTTTCTTTCTTTTACCAACAACAGCTGTGCTGTGGATTTGAGGTCAGTCAGTTCTCTTTAAAAACTGAAACCCTCCAAACATCAAACTGTGCAACTTGATCACGAAAACAAGAATTGAGAGGATTTCCCACCACAAGTGATGTTGTATGACTGATGTAGTGTTCAACAACACAGAATCTGTTATGGAGACCTTTTATGTTTTTTTATCCAATCAAAACCAAAACTGAAAGCTATCATTTGTGTTCTGCCTCAGGGTGGTCATTTGACTGGGAATAATTACGTGGTTGTTGTAGAGTGATTTTGTCTTTCTATATGAGACTATGTTTCTATCTATACTCTTTTACCTTTACTTGAGCTTTAAAGCCTTTTAATTATTATCATCTAATAATCATCACCTTTAATGTCTCCATAACTGCCGAGGCTGGCGACTGGCAGTGTCTGGGCAGGTGTGTGTTACTGTGTGAGAGTGGCTTTAATCATCATCAAACAGAGCTGTGTGTATAGGTAATTAAGTTGGTGCCAAAATGACTCTCACTCAGAGGCACAAGTCGGGAACTCTCACCAACAACACAGTTTTGCATCGCTTAAGTGCTGCAGGCAACTTTATTTCAGCTGTGCTGCAGGTTTCGACACAGAATTGAATGCAACTCTCTCTTCAAGTCCTTTCTCAGTGTCGCAGAGTCTTCTAAGCCCTGGATTACTTTTCCTCCCCACAAGCTGACCATAATACCAGGTTTGTGGAGCCAATGCGGCCTGAAGGGTTTGGTCTGAAACCACTCAACGAGCACAAGGATCACGATTAGTGTTTGTACATGAAGGACTGCTGTCCCAGCCCCCAGTAACCCCTCCCTTCCCCAACACACTTAAACATGAACCGACCAGAACCGATGCCTGACAGGGATTTTAATCACATGAAGCAACCGCCCCCCAAATTTTAATTTTTATTATTGATTAGTGCTTTAAAGGTTGGTGACAGAGAGGAGAAAATAAAAACATTGTCAAGAGACCAAACACAGCAAAAACTGAATATTTGCGACAACAAAATAGGAAAGACGACATTTTTGATCATAATAAATCAGATGACACAAGACACTTAATCTAAGACCACAACAAAATAAAGGAAGACATTTTCAGACGATATTATATTCAATTTGTGCAACAAAACAGGAGATACACAGGGGTGGGTCTAGAACATTTTTGATGGGGGGCCAGGGGCACATATCGAGAAACACCTTTTTTTTTTTTTTAAAAAAGGGCTAGATTTTAGGAAACACTGAACTTTATTATTACAACTAAAGTGACATCTGATGTAAAATCCGTGTTTCTTCAGCATTTTGCACAGTTTTCACATTAGGCGGTTTTACAACTTTTCCATCCTCTTCATAAAATGTCAACATTCTGAAACAGTCAATTATCACCCGCCTAAAACGTTTGTGAGATGATGCTGTATAAATGCTACATTATGATGAAGAACATGGTAGTGTTAATGTAAAATGTCAGAACTCCCTTGAAAAAGAGGTTTTTAATCTCATTGGGACTTTCCTGGGTAAATAAAGGTTTAATAAAAAAATGACATTAAAGTACTTTACATACTACATTCACTCGCACTTGGCGCGAGGTTGAGGTTTATCTTGGAAAGGTCAGTTTACACTAAACATTTGTTAGAGTTTGATAATCTCTTCTTGGGTGGCACCTGGGGGGGACCAGTCAGATTTTAGGGGTGGTGCATATCCCCCAGCCTACTCTTCTGGTCCCACCCTTGGAAATCATTTTAAAAAAAGACATTGTGTGAAATGTTTTGTTTAGAAATTTTTCAATTTTGTTTAGTTTTGTGAAATGTTGTTTTCTGACTTATCTTAATTCTGTGTTTGACTAAATATTTACTCTGTTTTTCTTCTTTCAATGTTTTATTGTCGCCATTTTGTCTTTTTAAAATGTTTTTTTTAGTTATGTTGTCTAAATGTTGTCATTTTAGTAATAGCTCTGTGTGCCACATTTTTTTATTTGATTGTGTCCTTATAGTACACAACTAAATTTCTTAATTGACTATAATCTAAGGAAAAAACAGTTAATCACTGATGACTGTTTATTTTTCTCTACTGGTCCATTAAACATTTTACCCTTCCAATATGCAGCTACCCCAGGAAGCTGCTTAGTAAGCATTGATGTGTATGTACACAAGTGTGTGTGTGTCTGAAAGAGAGTGTGTTTTCTGAGGTTTGCAATGATTTACACAACCCCACACTCAATTAATTCCAGTATGACAGAACAAACTTGCCTGTGTGTACATGTGTTGGTCTTAGGCTCAGAGAGGTGTACGGACAGAAGTGTTGACTTACTAAAAAATGAAACTCTCGTTCATACACACATATACAAACGCACACAAGCTTCCCGTTTGAGCGCATGTGCCCTATTAACTCTATTTATTTAATCTGATGCGAATCTGTGCTCCAAGTCAAACACTCGAACACAAGTTGTGTGTGAATGCTGCACGACCCCCCTGAAGCAGTTAGCCAGTCGCTACCAGCCCAGAGCTATACAATGTTGGTCTGTGTTTGTAATATTAAACACTCAAAATATCAGAACTGCTTTGGAAGTTTTCTACTGTCCAGTTTTGCATGTTGTCGTTTTATTCTTTGTGCCTTTTTGGACTGAATTTAGAGGTTTTGAACAGAAAAGTGGGGGCGACACAGAACATCAAACAGTGTTACTGCTGTGATCAGATGAGGTGTTTTAGCAGAGGAGCCAATGCCTCTAAATACAGAACACCCTTGGTTGCTGAGTAAAAAAAAGTTTTCCAGGAGAGTGTCCAACAATATCAAAACAATCTCCAGGCTGGATTTCCTATCTGGCTCAAACCCCACCAGAGAAGGAGAATGTGGGTTGCACATGAGAAATAAAAAATTAAAAGAAAAAAGCTATAGGGAGGAAATTTCCGGCTTCAGGAATCATTTACATTATTAAGGGCTTCATAAAAAAATGCAGTACAAAAAGTCAGGGATGCATTCAATCTGTGAACTTTCCCTCCAAAAGCAAGGGATCCCCAGTCATTTCATCTTTATGTGATCTCTGAAAGTTCATCGCAGTAAGATCTGCCTCACTTCCTCCTCCTACTCTCGTCACTGTGACATGTTTAAACTAAAACAACCTCTTCACCTCAAATGTAATTTGTAATGTTTTGTTTTTTTTGTTTTTTTTAAAAAGAAAGTTTTATCAAACTTTGCCATTATGTATACAAAGACTTCTAACTTTGTTCACTTTTGGGACAAATTTTTTATCTGAATTCTTGGCTAGAGTTAGAAAAGGCGATTGATATCAATCTGACACCTGCATCGATCGTATCTAGTTGAATTGTAGTAAAGATGACAGTTCATAGTTACATGGTTTGTCATGTATCATGCTATCTCTTGGAGACTGCCCACCAAGGTTCCTGATCATGGTCACTCAGGTTGTATTAAAAGTTTGTAGTCCGCAAGATTCTGTACAAATGGAGACTCGGATCAGTTGGGGGTTGCAACATTTACTTAGTGGAACAAACTGAATAGTTTCAAAAATGTATTTCTCTCCTTGCCTGAGGAGGCGCTGCATCAGGAATTGACGAAGGAGACGACAAGACAAACAAGAAAACTATTTCACCTATTGGTTGATGAAAGGCAACATCCTGGATTTGGTTCACTTGAAGCAAACTGACATCTTTGTTTTTGGCAGACCAGAGTTTACCTTTTTGATTTGCATTCATATTTACCCAAATTAATCAGATTTTCTGAGCAGACAAACTATGGCTTGATTTAGAAGAGCTGGTGTGAATGCATCCTGAAAAGACTCCATAATTGTGTAGATCACAGAAAACCATATCAGAAGGAAGACCCCCAGCAAGAACGTTGCCCTTTCTGTTCATTTTAGAGAAAGTTATCTAGCTCTACATCACTTCTCCATCACATTTAATGAAATGTGGTCGGGAAGTTTTTGTATAACAGAATAGAACTAGAACATAGACTGCAGTTTGAAATTTGGTTTGAAGTCTAGATCAGTATCAATATTTAACGGATTCATTCTTTTCTTTCCTCTCCTCCAAGTTTCATTAAATTCAGCTGCTTTATTAAACAACCTTAACACAAATTTTCAATGCATCTTGATCAACTTTTTTGAAGAAGCTAAATGGTTTTTTCAGCTCAGGTTTTTTATGTTTTTGGGATTTTCTCTGAGATCTAAGGTCCAGGGTAGATTAGGCAGATTAAGTAAAGTGACATGTGAAACGTCCCTTCTCACCACTGCGCTAGTCACAGCTGCCAACAAAAACAGTCAAACCAGGAAGTGCACTTCAGCTGTTGTATAAAGTTGTGGGTGTTTTTAATGGTGCCTTATAGCAGCTGTGAAACAATCCGTGATTAATGTTTTGTTGCTCAAATTCACTGCCTTTTTTAACAATCACCACTGCCTTTCCTCCATGGTGGACACACACAGCAATGTCTCTCTTAATTAATTCTCTCTCTCTCTCTCTCTACCACTCCAGCTGAGTTTAAATGCTATGTTTACAAACTGTAAATACTATTCCTGTGGTACATCTTAAAGTAAATACATATTACAAGTTATGTGGTAATTTAACTTGAGATTACAGAGTATCCTGAAATACCTCACTTACCAGGGCTGTTTTTGGCGGTAAAATATCTTGCCAATATCATTGGTTAGCTAACGGTTCCTGCAGTGAAATTTGTCAAGAAAAAATTATAGGACTCCCTAAAAGCTCGTAGTTCCTGGAAAAGGTTTCCTACAACAGGCTGTTGTGAACCTTGTATCTGCAGAGCAGTTCTTGTTAGCTGTTTTCCTTCGGGCAGCATTTAAGCTAGGCTAACTAACCTGCTGCATGTTTAGTATGTTTCCCCAAAACGGCCCATTTACACACAATGTGACTAGCCTACTAGAAAAAAAGAGCCTGTTTGACATGTAGCAAGCAGTGGTCAAACCAAACATCTAAATAATTTCAGCTACTACCTGATTCCAGTCTCACATGTGGTCAAAATGGCTAACCAATTAACAACAGCTTAACTTCTGAGTCCAAACAGTCTGCCTCTCTCTCTCTCTCTC
>JAPMNP010681287.1:0-10047 GCA_029874935.1 Atherina boyeri | reverse complement strand
GGTAGGAACACCGGGTGATAAAATGGGGAAAAAACGTGGGAAAAAAAAAAACATTTGAAAAAAAAAAAGTAAAAGAATAAAAAGCATAATTCATCATTAAAAACAAAAATTCAGAAGAAAAATAAAACTGAGTAATTACAGCTTAAAAGAAGCCGTGCAGATTTGGACATTAGTATTACTATTACAACTATTCAAAAGCAGGTGAGAACAGGATGTAACCTAGATGTAAATAAAGTGTTTCGGCTGATCTGAGGCTTTCTGGGAGTTTGTTCCAGACATGTGGAGCATAGAAGGGGGAGGCTGCTGTAAGTCTCGATCTGCGGTGTGTGTAAAGGGCTATTAAACCTTTTATATAAATTGAAATGGAAATGTACACATGAACACCTTAATGCTCATCTGACCAATGAACATCAGTATGCTACAAGAAAATGACTAAATGATGCAGCTGTGTCACACTATAACTGACTGGTATAAAATTTGACTTCAAAGCAAGGATATACATTTTGTTAAATGGTAATATCCTTTTCTCCTGTTCATCCTCACACCTCATACTCAAAAACAGGACATGAGAAGAGCAAAAAGAAGTAGCTAAAATCTCAATTTCATTGCAGGTTTAGTGAACGCTTTTAACACGACTCACTTTTGCACTCTGAATAACTGAGCTTGAATTTGTTGCTGATTGCTGTTGATTTGAAGTAGTGCTCGCTGCAGAAACACAAAGGTGGAGCTGCACCAGAGTCAGTCAGCCCAGCCCCGCTGGCCTCTTTTTTTCCTTTTTAAAAAAAACTTTATTGCAAAAAAATTAATTTATGAGCAAATCACTGAATATTAGTAGATCTGGAAAAAACATAACCTCGGCTCAAGATAATGTAGACTGTTGAAACAGTTTCAGGCAATTAATATCAATATAGAACTAATGATAACTAAATCATTTTCTTAGTATGTATCAGGGTACCAGTCTTGTTCTGGTAACATTATTAGTTAATGAGAAATTGGGTTATTTTGTAATCTTTTATATCTTGTGGCATTAAATGAATGAAATAATGTTTTATTTCAAACACATTTTTTTAATAAAGAAAGATAAAACTAAGAGGAAAAAGGATCAGACGTGGCTATGTGACCTTATGATCAAGAAACCTGGCTATGGATATGTTTTTAGGTTAAACGTTTCTTCATTAATTGAAAATCCTCACCACATTCTCAAGCTCTGCCTGTAGAAATCCCAAGAGGATTTCCAGGCCAGAGGGTGCCTACTGTATAAATTCAATGCAGTCTTGCCCTATTTTCAGTTCAAAGGATGGCTCTTTCGTCACCTGCAGAGTAGGTGATGTTTTCCATAAGACCACCATACCCTTGTGCCTCTGGCTTGACCGTAACTCAATAGAAATAGAAAACCATGCAACTCCCACTGCTGAATTTCAATGATGTTACAAGTTTCCATTAAACTTTTGATCTAGAATGGCTAAATTAGCTGTGCATGAGTGGAAGACGAGCAGCTTGATCTGTGAACCTGTTTACTATCTTGATGTCACGTCATTTCAGAGATGTCAGTGTTGGCATTTACCCTCTAATAAAATTAAATAGAATATTTTTACATCCATACCAGGCCATGTGAGGAAAATAACACAATCAAGACCTTGATGAGTTCATAGAAAAAGTCTCTGATCAGTAGCACCGATTAGACAAGTTAACAAACTTGTCTGTTGTTTCATTCCTCACAGATTATTCCATTTTAAAACTATGTTCTCTGGTTACCAAACAAACTCCCCTCAAGCCTCATAATTGGCTCTTCAGGGGTTCAGAGCTGAATCAGAAAACAGTGTGAATATGTGCTTTGCATTTTTGTTCTGCTTTGCTGCAAAGGAGAAGGCCAAGGCAAAAGGAGCCAAACAAAGTTGCAAAAACAGGACAAGATCCTTCACTGTGAACTTCAATCGTGAAGCCTAATTTCAACAAACTACTGGCCTGTTCCATCAGAGCCATTCACCTTCAGGTTTCAGCAAATCTAGAGAAGCTGTCAGTCTTACTTTTCCCAAATCTCTCCACTAATGTCTGCCTCTCCTCAGGTGAATTAATAGTGAGAGGTCACCTACTGGAAACAAACAGCTTTCGTTGGCTTTGAATGCAGCCCATTACACCTTAATTGGACAATCATCACCTGGAACTGAAACACACCCAATCAGTGCAGCATTTGACAAGCTCGTCTCTGGTTTCTTAGCCCAAAATCTTTTGATTTCCCTGAAACCTATACGAAAACTTGGTTGGTTTGTTTGTTGATGCATTTTTATTGCATGTGAGAAATATTTTTTCCCTGCTTTTTACTGCACTAAAGCTATCTTTTATCCTTCTTTGAAAAAACATGTATCTCTTTGTTCAGATATGGCGGCAGCCACGTCTACATTTCAGCATTCTTACGGTCTGGGCCCTCGAGGTCCAAACCTAACAATTGGAGCTGAGTCACCCCGGGGACCCCATCAGGCGACTCCAGTGCCCTCAGGTCCACCACGTCCTGAAGGGCAATACCAGAAACCTTTCTTCTACATTCAGTCATCACAGCCATACCTGCCTCTGCAGTGGCCTGTACCTATGCCTGTGTCCTATAACTCATACTATGGCTATCCTGGTTTAGGTAAGATCCAAAACTCCTAATCTTTTGTGTCTTTTTGGTATCTGCTACAGACATTTTAAGGGTGCTTTCATTCTTTATGATACTTTGCTTATATGGTGCTTTTATGGAGAAGTAATTTAATTGATCAACTTTTTCTTCTGGTTGGTTTTATAAATTAAATTAAACCAATTTAATATCATGTCTTTTTTTTCTAATCATGCATGGCTTTGTGTTGCTAGTATGCTTAATAGTACTTTTATGTGTACAGATGTCAAGCTGTAGCACAAAAGTCTCCAGCTACCCCACATTTGTTTATATATTCCCAGGAAATGATAGATGAATTTACTTAGTAGTTGAAAATTGTGCAGATGGTAATTTAGTATAAGACAAAAGCAGGAGTTTTGCAGTTCTAGTATACTTGAAAGTCAATATTTAGCATGGACACCTTCATTATTAAACACAGTCTGAACCTGCTTAGGTCGTTTGGATATTTCTGTAAGAAAAAATGTTCAGGAATAGCTCCCCAGAGTTCTTAAAACATTTCAAATATCTTCTTTGGATGTTATATCTTATGACAATAAACTGCTTTTGTAATATTGGGGTCCAGGCTCTGAGGAGGATTCATCACTTCATAAGACCCGTTGCCACTTATTTTCAGCCCAGTTATTGTGTCATTTGGTATACACTAGAGTTTTCTCCCAGTTTCCCATCCTTTTTTAATAATGGCTTCTCGACAGCCACTCTTTCTTAGAGAGTCTCTAGAGACCATTTCTGATGAGGCTCTGACCAGCAGTAGATGGACCAACTGAAGGTCCAGATGCATCTCTCAGTTCCTGTGTCAGGTCTTTACCAGATTTTTTTGTGATGTTGGACGATGTTTTGTCCTCCACACGTCCAGTTTCCTGAAATGTTTGAAGGACACACTGGAAACCATGCTGAGATACGTCAGTTTTCAGTCAGTAGTCCTTTGGGAATCACCTCGTTGGTGCATAAATACTGTACGTCAAATTGTGATCTCTTTGACATTTCTTTATAGAAACAAAAAGAAATGGGATCATATTATGTGTCTTTGTGACAGGGTGCATGTGAAAAAGTGCCTAAAGATCCATTTTTTAAAATGGTTCCTTTGCGAAGATGTCTGTGGTGAAATTATACTGGTTCATCCTACAAGTTTGGTACCTTCTTTTATGGCTTGAGTGTTTCATATGTCNTACGGAAAACTTTTTTTTTTTTTTTTTTTTAACTAAATGCTTCCATAACTTGCTTGCATTTTTAGAATGAACATGTTAAATATTTTTTTTCAGCCTTTTTTATAAGATGAGATGAAGCTGTTAACAATAGCCCTGGAAAAATGGCCAAAGGGCCATTTTGTTCTAAAGGGTTCCTATGAAAACTATAGATTGTACAAAAAAGGTAGGACTTAGCCTTTTTGTTTTTTGGGCTTGCATTCATCAAACTTAGTCTTCACTGTTTTTGACGTTTGCCAACTTGGTCTTTTTTGAAGCTGGAAGTGCAACCAGTTGATCTGAGAAGAGCACAAACTACATCAATTTGAAAATGGCTTTTCAATCAAAACATGGCCTAACTCTTGTTCATACTCTTCTTTGTCTTGAGTTATATTTCAAGAGGAATTCATAAAATGAAGACAAGCATAAAGTAAACTATTGAAACCACACATCATGTTCACTGAGTGGGAGGAAGCCATTTTCTCTGCTTTTTAGACTTCTCAGTTAAATTGCATGAGTCTCTCCCTGCTGGCCACCAGGAGGAGTACAGGGCACAGTTCAGGACACTTTTACATAGACTTAACACACAGCCACAAGGGTTAATGATTTTTTTTTCTTTTTATTCTCAAGGACAGCAAACAATGCCTCCAGCTTCTAAGGAAGCTTGGTTAACTGATCAGTTTGTTTCTGGCAAGAGCTGACAGTGCAAACTAAAGGTTGAGTGTTTTTATTTTATTTTTGTATATGTCCGGTGCAGGGTGAGCATTAAAATTATACCCTTCTTCAGCTTTGAGATTGTATCTGTTGGCAAATGTAACATTTCAATACAGAGCTAATTGTTGCCCTAAGGAGCGAAATGTAACAAAATGCATCACCCCCACCACCTTCTTTCTTCTTTTCATTTCCAGGCCAAACATTGGCATATCAGGGACTTGTAAATAATACAAAATCGGCACATAAAAACAGGTTAAGGAAAGTATTTTAATTACACATGCATCTCTTTTTTTTTTTTTGTCCTACTAAAGGCTATGGCTTACCAGTGATGCCCCAATATCAACCAAACCCATACATGGAACCACCTGGATTTGTTGTCCCCCACACCCACCTTCATTTGATGGACTATAGACGCATCCTCAGCCCACAGTATTACCAGAACATGGCTTACCATGCGCGCAGGTTTCGCTATCAACACCACTCTGCAGCCAGAGAAATGACCAGCTCTGAGGTTCAAACCGAGCCTCTTGCAGCAGCCCAAAGGACCAGCGCCCAAGGTTCTAATGAGTGTGTCAGTGATAACAACTCCAGTATCCCTACAACTCGGATGGTTTCACCAGCCCTGGCTAAGCAGAAGGAGAGTCCTTCTCTAGAGGTCCAGGACATGACACTTTCTTCCACCACCAAAACACCTTCAAAAGGCAGCTTTGTGATTCAAACCGAGGAGGTGAGAATTGAATGCTGCACCACACCAGTGGGACTACAACTGCTTCATGCCCATGAAACTGCAGAAATGTCCCACAGCTTTTCCCAGGACGTGGTCCAGCGTAACACTAATCTCAAGAGCAGCATTCTGCAGGACAAACAGCCACAACCCTCTACAGACCACTCCAAGCAGGCTCTCCAAGTCTCTTCTGACATTGTGTTTGCTGGGGTGCCCACCATAGGTAATGTTCCTTTTCTGGAAGACTCCAAGAACCACACCGCTCAAGTCACACCAGCCTTCAATTTAAGTGCTCAGGAGGCAGCTTGTGACAAAGCTGAAGAGACGGGAACTGATAAAGATCTGAGTGTGACCACTAAGAATTTTCACCTAGAAGTTGTTCATTTGCCTTTTGATTCCAAGTTTCTTGATGAATTAAGGCAAACCGAGTCCACAGTCTGGTCAGCAGGAGAAACTTTGACATCATTAACTGAATCGCAAATAAAAAATGGCTCCACGAAGACTCACAAAGAGGCGCTGACTATTTTAGCTGAGGCAACTGCACAAGAAATGCTGATGTTAAGAGAAGATGTGCCTACCAAAGAAGTGATCCCTGGAATTGAGATACTACCTCTGGTCGAGAATGAACTAGAGGATGTTGTTGCCACTGTGGAGAGTCTGGGGGATGAGATGCCATCAGAAGCCCCCTACCCTGCCTCAGACATTCATATGTCTGAGATGACACACACAGAAGAAGTGGCTCTTGCACCGAATTTGATTGAGTTGGATAATATGCATGTTAATACAAATAAAAACCAACATGGGAGACAAACGGATGCCCAAGAACAGCAGGATACATCCTTTGAATCACTGCCTGCCTATCTCCCCTCGACCAGCTGGTTTTCTGACTTTGATAATTTCTACTACTCCAGCAAGACTCCACCAGCACCCAAGAAGCAGTGCAGACCTCTGAGCAATTGTGGTTTAGACGTGCCTAACAGAAGACTAAAACTAGACCTGGAGTACAAGGAACTACCTAACGTTCGCAAGTCAAAAGAGAGGTACAAACCCAAAGGCACGGTGGATCGGCAAAGCCTCTCTGACCATGAGTGCTGCCTCGGCAGAAATTTCAACGAGAACGTTTTCAGTTCTTATGTGTCCAAGACAGAGCGACTCTGTTCCAGATGTTTATCAAAACGCAGGATCAGCACATCTCCCAGTCCAGGATGTGATGGTAGGAGTTTGAAAAGAAAAGCTCTTCCCTTCCAGCAGTGGAATGACACCCTTTTACCAACCTGCGAAGAATGTAAATCTCACACAAAAACGCAACAGATTAAAAAAAGTTCTAGTCCTGATCTTTTTAGTGCCCAGTATGGACATGATGCAGAAGGAGAATCCACTCGGAATACTTCATGTCACATGGGCCCAAAATGGAGAGCAACTGATGACGCCAGGAAGTTTGCGGACCCCAAAAAGCTGCTGGCATCAAAGCAGAATATGAACAAATGTCCTGTGACACCATACCCAAAGCCGACAGAAAAGAACTGTGTGTGCAATGAGCTGCAGCACCAGCCTGTTGCAAGGGAGAAACTGCACCACTGTCCCCAAGGCAACACCATCCGAGAAATGGACGAGAACTGTGCCATGCCAGTTTCCTCCCATGAGAAATGGAGGATCATGGACCACATGTGTCTGAAACACAGCTGGCATACTGGTAAGCAAATGGTTTTCAACCAGAGCTAAACTGACACAATGAATTGTGACATTTCTAATGTTAAGCTTTACTTTGTCCCAAGGGAAGTCATTGAAAGATGTGAACCACAACTATGAACACGAAGGCTTCAAGAATGACGCCAGATCACAGCACTTGAATAAGCACAAGAAATCACAACCACAATTTCAAGGTTTGCTTTTAGTCTTTCACTTCTCTCCTTCTCAACATGTGGCCTATTTTCACACCCATGACACAAAGCCTATAAAATTTCAAATCAAAGCTCTAAAAATGTAAGATGCCCTGATTTTAAGCGGCAGATTAAATGCCCACCTTGCTAGTGCTCTGGCACGCTATAAGATTGAACACAATCAATTGTTAACAGGCAATGTGTTATAACAAAGTTTCATGTGGTGACATTTGTGCTTAACTCATGACCTAACAAATAGTTTTGCACGGCAAATAATGTCAAAATAATCAAATATGCACCTGTTAAAGTTTTTTTTTTTGTTTGCAGGAACTTTCACAAAAGACTCACAATGCTGATTTTCTTTTTTTTTTCTTTTTACATTTCCACAACTCAGTGGAAAACCACTTTTTAAGAAAAAAATGTTCACTTAATTCAAATGTTTTCACTTAAATGTATGATAAATCACAGTCTTCACTATTTATTGATCTTAAATAAACACAGTTTTTGCATAAGTTTTTGCAGTTTTTTTTCTTGTGATTATTTCATATGTCCACTAGATGGAACTATTTACATGCTGGAACACACTTAGTCCACCACTGATGGGCTTTTCTCGTTGACATAAAGAGAATAGCAGATGTTAAAGACAGAAAGTATATTGGATTCAAATGGCTCTGTTAAATGTTGCACATTAAGTGTGCAGAAGTAATGCAAATTAAATTTAGAGCAGAACCTGAATTTGGAAAGCTGAAAAAAAAAGGTGAAAGGTACAATGTAAGTTATTGCAGGCTTTCAATTTAACCAATTAAACACTGACATATAAGAAAGTCTTAAGATCTATAAAGTAGTAGGAGTGGAAGTGGAGCTGCATTCCCCTGGGATTTTGTTTCAACCTGGAAGCAGATTATCCCAGTTTAGTAAAGACTGAAAACAAACCTAAGACCCCTAAAATTTCAAACAGGGGGGTCTGAAGTGTGTATTGTCCCTAAACCATTGTAAGTTTTATAAATCAACATACTGTTAGGTGGATGGTGCCGCCATTTATTTTCTGTCATGTCACATTGATGACAGATTTACAATAAATATTTTAACTGTATGCCTCTTTTATTATTACAGGAATGACCTTTTTGGTAAATGTGGCTGTCTATCTTGCTCAGGAGGTCTAAGTGGCTATTTGAGAATAAAACCTATGACTGTTTGATGATAGCATCTACTTGTGTGTATATTAATTTTATGGTATCTTTAACTCTGGCATTACACTTATATGGGGAGAGGAAAAAGTAAGGCATTATAATCTAGCTGTTTTTGTTGTATTCCATACTTTTTTTTTTTTTTTTCATAATACATTTGTTTGTTTTTTTCCTCCTATGTGGGCTGATACATAGATTTCAGTAAAATGGTTCGACAGCTATTTAAGACTCAGCCTTTTTTGTGCTAGTTTCCCATAGGATGAGCAGTATAACTTTGATATTTCCATCTTGATTATTTTCCATTTATGTAGTTCTGTTGGTTATGCTAACTTTTTACGATGAATATGCAGGATGATGAGGTAAAAATTGGGGTTAAAAGGTCGGCCATTTTTCTGAAATCAAATTGGCAACACTAAGTTAACTGTATGCATTTTATATATCAGACATTAAAAGACATTTTCACTATTTTATTAATTGCCTCTTTTTGGATAGATGCAAGAATCATTTGTGACTAATCTCAGCAACAGATTCAAAGTTAGCATTAGTTATAATAGCCATAATCAATCAAAATCATCTCCCCCTACTCTCACTAAAATTGGGTTTTTATTGTAAAGATGTGCTTTTTCTTAGCCATTTATGTCAAAACAGCCAGTGTTTGATTACTCAACTGACAACCACTTTTAACTCGACTGAGGCTAATATACCAGGCTCTTCAGGTTTGTTACGTATTATCAACACAACCGTTTTTAATGTTTAGTTGATAAGTCAAGTGCCAATGCCAAGTTAATTTGATCTGACATTATATTGTAGCGATATTACTTAATAGGACCACTATGTTGGAATATACAAAAACACGAAAAGAATGTATTTATTAACAAAAATGAACAAAGTACATATAATGTCACTGTTTCTTTTTGGCTCTCCTTAGTTGACTTGTGTTACAGCCCAGAACAGTAGACAAACCAGTTAGTTGGTGGCAAATTTTTTCCAAATCAAGAGATTACAGTTTTTTACAACCGCTTTGACTCCTATATCACAACTGTGGCGCTATTTTTCAAAACTCTGGACACAAAAAACACAACCTCAAATCAAAATGCACATTTTTCAAAACACTAACACAATTTTCAATTGCTTGGATACAACAGAAACAATGCAGATCATTGGATCATTTGACTTTGATCAACCCTTCAATAGAATACATCTAAACATCAAAGTGCCATTTTTACAAAACTGAGTTTCACACCTTAAATATATGAAGACCATTGGTTCTTCCATTAGATTCATCTCTTTGCCATTTGATAACACCCCAAAAAATGTTCGACAACTGTTTCAATTTATTGAAGTAAATGGGAAAATCAATCAGAGTAATGTAAAGACACATTTTTTTTCTACAGTAAAGTCCTCCACTGTTGTAAACTGACAGTACCACTCACAGGAAGAACAAGACGTTACAGTAATTAGCAGTAGCCTTCATATTCTTCTGGTTTCCCTGGTTTTGATAGAGTAACTCTTCACAGTGAACTGTAAAGGGTATAGGTTGGCAATTTACAGCACACAATCTATATACACCATGTGTGTATGTAGTGCTGTACATAGTATTTTCCAAATACTTCCTAATGCAGTACAGTAGGACTGCACTCTTTTACAGGCTGTACACACTTCGTTGGGTTGGGTCTTTGTTACAGATAGACTGAGAGCAAGCAGGTGC
>JAPMNP010681286.1:0-12204 GCA_029874935.1 Atherina boyeri | reverse complement strand
TTTTTATTTTATTTTATTTTAATTCAAATATAATTGTTCAAGGAAATGCTGTACTTTCACTCTGCACCCCTCTAAACACATCGTGGAGGTATTATTTTCTAAAAAATAAAGCTTTTTATTAAATTGCTCCATATTCAACCATTAATTGAGTAGAGTTCAATGATATCTGATGTACAATTAATATTTGTATGCTTGGGACATATTTTAGTAAGTATTCTGTGTGAAATGGTTCAGCAATGCTGTAGATTTTCTCTTAGCCAGTTCAGCACCATGGACAGAGTACAGAGAAGCCCCCTCAAACTGGCACCAGCAGTACCACGGCCAGTGGCTGTGACACTTGTCAGGGGGAATCGATTTGTATTTTTGAACCAGTTCACAACATGGAAACAGTCCTAACAACTCTGCCAGTTTTCTCCAGTGCTAGTGTAATGATCCAGACGCAAGTCTGACTGAATCTCTGTCAAAATAAATGAAATGCACATAGTTCTCATAGCTCTGAAAACTTAATTGAATATGTCAGTTGTTTGCCCTAAAAGTTACCCTTTTTTAAGCAGTAGCTGAATATAGCCATGAGTTATATTCCTCATGGGTTACCATACATTTTTTAATCCCATGAATTTATTGCAGAAAGGGCTCCACAGGGGATGCAGGATTTCTGTCAAGGAACAGTGAAAGTTGTAGCTCGGCAGAAGTAGTTATTCCTATAGAATGGATTCAATAGAGTAGGGCTTGTCAAACTGGAGGACGCAAGACATTTTCTGATAATTGTAAAAAAAAAAAATGAAAAAAAAATCTAATAAAAGGGGGTGTCACAAACACCTACATATATTATCTTGGGGGTTGTGACTCAAATAGTTTGAGAACCACTGCCAGAGGGCATAGATTTAAACATACAAGCCTCTGCACTCCAGTAAGGAAAGATGGAGGTAGAGGAAGAAGTTTACAATAACAACTTATGTTTCAAGAAAGGGCGTGAAGAGAATTGTAGTGGCAGCAAGTCTGGAAGAATGAAATTATAAACATTCTTAAAGCCACCAAAGTAAAGCTTTATTTCTATCCTCCTTCCTTATTCATTTACTTTTTATTGACTTTTTGTTTTTATTTGCCTCCACAACAAGACATACATCTTTGTATTGGATCCTGTTAAACAAATGAGTCCACTGAAGTGTTTTTTTTGCGTGTAGCTTATTGCTCATTAATTATTCAAACTAAGGTAGAAACAGTGCAGCTGACCTGCACACATATGTGTATTTTGTGTTTTACTTTTTATACAATTGTATGCTGCATGTTTCTGCACTGTGTGCAATTCCAGCGAGGATGCTTTCTGAAACAATGCACTGGAAAATAAATTGGTATGGCATGATGGATAAACAAGTATATCTAACTGGCCAATTATTCTGCTGAAATATGCATGTACATGTAAAATCGCAGATCCATTCATGTGTTTGTGTATGGCGCCTTTGCATGAAAATGTGTATGATGTTGAGGAGGGATGGGAAAAGATGTATGACAATGAGCTGTGAGTTACTCAAACAAAAAAATAGTTGCTTCTGTATAAAGTATGTAATGTATTGTGCAAATATAGGTTAGCAGTTACTACAAGGATAAGCATGTGTGCGTATGTGCATCATATATACACAATTAATATCTGTGGTAATTGTGCACTGAACATACACCTGGTTTCCCCTCATTAGCTCCATGCTGAATGCTACTTTTCATCTCTACTGTTTTGGCTTAGCAGGCCACGTGTGTGTGCGATGGACCAGGAGGTAAACTCTAATCCCAGCAGGATTTCCTTAGCCCTGCTTCCACAGACATGAGTACAGAGCAGGTTGCTCACCCGTTGCTTCACCTCTGACACAAACACCTGGGGGAAAGATGGTGAACATGTGAACCTTGGAAAGCTTTGGGAACCCTAGCTCTCTCATTTCCTTGTATTTATGAAAACCCTGCCATTTCTGTTTGTTACTCCATGTATTTTGACATGCCCTACAGTGCACCCTGCTTTCTCTCTCCTTCTCTTTCCACCTGGGTCCACTCCTTGGAGAAAACATACAGGGATTTTCAGAAATAGTATGCCCTTGTAAAAGCCCAAAATGAGCCCTCATCAAGTTTTGGTTAATCAAAAGATATGCAGTTCATTTCCCTGTCTTAACCTCAATGGAAAATTCTTTGTGTTCATTGGACAAGTACACTGGCTGGAAAGATCAGATATATATTTTCATCATACTTACAAGGGATGTAATATTCCTTTCATAAAGGATTCGTATTATTAAAACATGAAGAGATTGAGTAACCTTGAGACTCTGACTCCAACACTTCATGCTCTCCTCACCGTTGCCATGGCAATGCTGCAGCAGCTCCTTGCAGCGCATGAGTGTTTTCTCAGAAGCTCAGCACAGTTTTCATTCCAGTGGGCTTTGTTTTTTTTCCTTTTCTGAAACTTTCCACCTGCATTGAGATGACCCAACAGCTTGTGCAACCACTGCAGAGAGGGATAAAATGCATCAAATGGGTTTGCATGTTTACTGTAAGGCAGGAAACATTGATGCGTGTTTTGGTGTCTGTACATATACTGCATGTGTGTTGTCAGGGTTATTTCAAATGAAGCAGTCCCTCAGCCCCCTGTCTTCATACAGTTAAGTCAGTCACATGCTCATTGTGTTTATTATTTGTATCCATGTGGAAATATATTACATTTATTTAGTAAATCGAGGCTTTACGTGGGCCTCCAGTGACGTATATTTATACCACCAATTCCGGAATTTCTAGAAATAATTTTTGTGAATCAGCTGAGTGACTTTAGAGTCATAACCTTTACTCAGTTTGTTTTTAGTCCAGCCTACAGGATGGAAATATTTGAGTAAATCAGAATCTCAGTGGTACGTGGATCTTATATGGACTGTAGCCATCCTCGTCTTGTTGCAATAGCCAAGATCTTTATCACCATGTGGGACCCTTCTGAATTCAACACAGGTAAAATATAGAACCACAGGGGGAATACAGTATACTGTGTTGAGAAATCCTCTAGAACTATGGCTACTAAAGTGACTGTATACGGTAGATAGCCAACAGTTTGCCAGCATGGTACCAAAGAGAACAGTTGCAGAACTCAGTGCAGCTAGATATCATGGACTGACTGGCATTATCCAGCATTTAATTTCTCCAGAGCTGTTAAAAAACGCAAAATGGATAATATAGTAAAGGCCACAAGAAAATGGAATAGATCAGTGAAAAAGAATACCAGCCTCTATGATGAATCATGTTTTACAATTTTTCTATGGTTATGGTTTTATGGTTATGGCATGGTACGGTTACTTTTGAAAAGCTTTTGTTCATTTTCTATGACCAGCTGTTTCCCAGTGGGACGATAAAGTGCTGATTGACACTTCTAATATAGTTAAAAACTGGCACAGTGAACACAACAGTGTTGTGGAACCTCTCTATTGGCCCACAGAATCATTAGATTCTAACATAACCGGGCATCTCTGGTGTGTTTTGGAGCAACAAGTAATCAACTGGCTCCCCTGATCATTATCTCACAAGGAGCTGGAAAAGCTTTTGCTTGAGGAATTGATTCAAATTCTTCTACAAATCGTCCAAAACATGTATGAGTCTATTCCCACATGTATTGAAGTAGTTATTGCTGTCAAAGGGGGACTAAGTGTATGTTAATGGGTAAAAGATGAGATTTTAGCTTTTAGATTTGTCATTAAATTGTCTAACACCTGCATCCAACATAATTTGGAAGGCTCAATAGAAATTATAGAACCTAGTCCATCATTTATTCATGCTACCATATTGAATCATAGATCTTTCCACGTTTGGCTAAAATGCTGATCCTACCTGTCTGGCTGTGTGTCACATGGCATATGTTCAGTGGCCATCATTTTGTTTTCACACCTGACCAACACCATGTTAGCGACATTCAGGAGGAATGACAACACCTGTCAGTGAGCAGTGCACAGGAGGTGCCATTTCGCCAACGAACTGCTTTGTTCTGCTTTATGTACTTACTCTTAGACTCCAGTGACACCAGCCATATATGTCTGTCACTTTGTACTGACTTATTGGCCAAGTTGGATATTTACTATAGTTTCATACGTGGATTAGATTGACTAGCTTACAAATAGATAATGGACAGGCTGTTTCAATGGACAACATGAAATTGTTGGCAGTGAAATTGTAACCAGGTGAAATACAATAGAGATCAGCATAACAAAAGCTTCTGGGATTATTAATACAATAACTTCACTGGGCTTAGTTGACACTCACCATTTGCCACTCACATTTCTGTATGGACAAACCTCAGGGGGTTTGTGTGGTCTGGAGCTCAGCAACTTTGGTTTGTGTCAAACCACTCTCCTACATAAAGCCAGCAGCTAACGCTGTTTCTGTCTCTGCTGCAGTTATGGTTAAGCCTCAACCCTGGGGAGCTTCTCTCCGAGCTACCTGGAAAAACAACAGCCAAGGAAACATTTGGACACGACATAAACAGCAGCTTCCATGGGTTTATATTTGTCCCATCCAAACAAAACAAACAAAACATTACATTATTCATGTCATATTCTTGATTCCCCCAGAAATGAATGTGCTTGGCATGTCGCTGCTTTTAATTGGGTGGGTTTTTTGTTACTTTTTTTTATCCTTTCTCCATCCTATTCCATACATCCCCTTTTCCATTTTTTCCCTTATTTTTTATACCTCTGCTTACAGACCCTTCTGCTCCCTCCCCTTCTGTTTCCTGCTGTACCACAGCCAAGCTCCCGCTCCCTACAACGTATCTTTACCCAGGCAGCGCTGCCAACAATTAGAACACATTACTGCCAATTGTGCCACCTGCGGCCCCCTGAAAGGCTGAAGAAGAGGAAAGGAGGAAACGGCACTGTGCCAGTGGAGGTGGGGCTGCTCGGTATTTACGTGGTGGGAAGGTAGAATGCTTTACAGCTTTCTGGTTACCTCCACAAAGCACAGTGTTTAATTACCAATAAGCACCGGTTTAATCAGGGCCTTGAATACCGCAAGATGGACAGACTGCAACTGCCGTCTTCCTTGTGGGGGGTTTGGGCACATTGGAATGGTAACTGTGTGTGTGTGTTGTGTGTGAGAGAGCAGAAGTGTATGTGAGTTGTTTGGGGATGAAAGAGTAAATTGCAGACATGAGTCAATGATGGAGGAGGTCATTGTGTTCATTATTGTTTTGGAATAATTTGGTGGTTGTGGAAATGAGATAGTGATGACAGGAATTCATAGAGAAACACTCTTGTGTATGTGTACACACACACATCTTGACACCTGCGTTTTGGCCAAGAACTGGCCCAAATCACAGTGAATTGAATGTGTTGCAGCCTGAATGAAAGCATTTTTTTTTCCTGGTCTTGTGGAGAAAACGAGGAGGTGTCTGTGAGGAGATTTAGCCCAGAGCCAAAACCAATTCACAGCCACTCCACACTGGAGAGGGGGCTTTATCCCCCTCACCTGCCCTCGAGATGACAGGCCTGAGTCTCCTGCAATTGCAAGACATGTACATACACTTATGATTGCCACGCATGGCAGACACATAGTCGTATGCCACATCTTGTCTTTGGTTAAAAACATGAAAAGCTCAGACAGGAAAACGCTGCATGCCAAGTTAGAGTTGGAGTCGTCGTGATTTTCTGTGCAGGCTGACGCCCAGTGGCCAGATGAGAATGTAATCCTTTATTGTGTTTTCAAATGGACGGACCTGGGAGCTTAGCAAAGACTGGGGACACAGTAAAGAAAGTAATGTATTCAACGTTAGGACTGCAGTCTGCTATATGGTTATTGTTCCACCAAGGATTTGTGTGTTATCTTGCAATAAGATAAAAAAACTTGATTTGCCTCCCAGAAGTGCCCTTTGTGTGTGTGTGTGTGTGTGTGTGTGTGTCTGTTTGTGTTGAGCATGTGCATCCCAGCTGTAACACACATATTGCCCTCCCCAATGAATAAATGATGTTGTGTCATACTGCTGTGACCCACCTCCCCTCACTCCCCTTAACCCTACATGCACTCACAAAATAGCCCACATGTTGTACAGATGAGACCCACACACACTCTTTTTTGACACCTTGACCCTGGTCATTGGAGAGCAGATGTTTTGAGGTGCTCCGCCACAGTCGGTTGTGGGCAGTTTTCATTCACCCCCTCTTGCATTTATCTATATTCTTTCCATCCGCCCGTTCTTCTCTTGCTTCAGTCATTCCCTCCCTTCTCACTTAAAGACTCCTCTAGAGTCTCGATGAGTAATTGCTCAGGGCTTCAGAGATAAAAAGGGATGGAAAGAAAAAGAGAGGGGGTGTATGAGAGCATGAGAAGGGGAGCAGGAGTGATGGGAGGATGGAAAGAGTAAAACTGAATGTTTGTGTGTACTGATTTTTGTGTTTGTGTGTGTATGAGTTTGTGCACCCTTAAGGGTTTATGTGCATATGGATGGGTGTGAGGAGAGCGAGATTGTGTGTGAGGCACAAGGGGATCATTGATTTGCTGAAAGTGCAATGTGTGTGCTGAATTAGAGGCACAGGCACAGGACTTTGAGCTTGTAAAACACTCCTGCAGTTATAGCTCTTAGCACTCTGTGTCCGTCTCTCACTCACACATGCACATAAACTCTCACATTTATACACACAAATCTATATTTGGGTGTTACTTACACTATCCAGACTGAGTGAAAGTGCTTTTATTTGTGCTTTCTCTGAACTGAGACTGTCAGCAAGTTTATCTGAACTGTGCAAACCTAGCTGTTTGGAAATTGGATTCAGCATTATGTTGTCTCTTCATCTGTGTGAAACAAATCAGCAAATCAAAACTTTCCTTTTGGAACTTGTAGTGACATTTCCTTGCCCACTAAAAAAAGAATTATTTAGGCAGTGAAATAAATGCTTTTAAGTTTTTGTTTTTCTTACAGAAGATACAAAGTGAAAACCATCAAGGATACATGATCACAAGTCATTGAGGAATCTAAAAAGCCTGCTGCACAAATCATAGAAGAAACCACTTCATGATAAATATTCTCGACGCTGTTCCTGTTAACTCACTGCAATGTGATTCATGACTCATTGAGAAAACAAACTTCTCGTCCTTCATCATTTAACCCTCAGACTGGGGATATTACCAGTGAGAAAATGAACAATGCAATGTAATGGACACAATCTGTCCGACATGCATATGCAATCAGTATTAATTTTCTTATCAGAGGCCCAAGCCTCCATTCTATTGTTGAGCCATTCAGTCACTTCACCTGCATCAGCCTGATTGCAAGTGTGACATGCAAGATTGGTGTAGAGACCAGTTGGGAGATAGTAATTCATTCAGGGCTTATCTGTGGTCATAACATGGTTGCAAGTCCTTGAAAGCAGAGCATTGTGACTAAAGGCTCTGACTTCTGAAAATTGTGCAGACATGTCAGAGTGACTGTGATCATAAGAACATGATCAAACCACAACTAAAAGACAACAATTCTTTCAAAAGCTTTAAAGCCCAAAGCCCTATGTTGCTTTTGAAAAGCTTTTTCAACATACAAATGGCATCCATATTTCATACAATGTGGCATTAGTCATCTTAGTTGCTTAATTCAACACCCTAATATTATTAATGACTTACAGTAAGACTGGTGGTCATGTCTTTCAGAGAAGTATAAAAACACACTGAAAACATGTTCAAGTTTTTTTGGTTTCCCAAGGGATGGGAAGTGAAGTAGAGTATGCTACACTTGATGTGCTAATCCACTTTAACAAAATAAAACCTATTTTGCCATTAAATATTGGAAATTCTATTCTTGTTAATTTTATGTAATTAGAGAATCTTTAAAGTTTGTATAAAGTTAACATAATTAACATTAAAATTCAGTTGACAAAATATATCAGTATAAGGGCATTTATGATACTAATCGNCCTCAAATGTGAAGGGAATTAAAAAAAATATTGGAAACAAGCAAGGCTTTTAGATCCCACCCCAACCCATCTGCTGTTGACCATTAACATAATGAACTAACTCCCATCTCCATACAAATTACTGCTTAAAGCCTTAAGAGCGTCTGGCAGCTCTAATGTAATGTCTCCAAACTTTCCTTAGATGACGTATTGATTGTGCCAATCAATGGACCTAAAAAGCCATAAGTGCATCTGGTAACCATAATGGTGGCACTTAAGAGAAGAATGCATGAGTGTTATATTCACTAAGCATCATTGTCTGTGATGAAGGAAAGAGGAAGATGAGGTGCATATGGAATGCGGTTCAGGGAGGGGAAAAGGCAGCAACAAATGGCATGAGCAGGGTGATAAGTTAAAATGTGTGAAATAGTATTGGACCAACAATGGAAGAAATGTAGGAGATGATATGATGAAATAAAGTACAGAGTAGTCATAATCAGTTGATCTTCCTCTCTACACCTCTGTGGCACTGATCACATTTCTTATCATGAACCACATGTTAAGAGTTGTGGTTTAAGCTTTGTCTGCCTCTTGGTCCTGTTTTTTTGTATGCCAGTGATTAATGTGTTGGTAAACAGGGGGTTCTCTCTTCCATCAGCTGTGAGTGTCCACCCTCTCTCTGTCCATCCATCTATCCCTCTGCCCAGGCTTTGCTCCACATTTACTGTTGAGTGGTGATTTGTGTCTGCTATGCTCTGATACAGAGACCCAGTTTTGAATATGAAGGATTGCAGATAATGCACATTAAGCATGACAAGACATTGATCCTCAACTGTTCCTAGGAGGGGAGAGGAAATGAGTATGTCATAGGAAGTAAGCAGAGTACTCTTTAAAGTGATTTTCAATTTAAAAAAGAGATTTAATTCATCAAAAGTTATTGTAGAATATTGATTTTATTTACTGCTGGCAAACTTCCTCCAAGCATTTCTTCCTCTTGATTCCTGCAAAGTCTCTTTGCTTCAGCTTTGTGCAGCTACACTTTCCATTCTTCTAAAACCTAATCTGATCCTCACTAGCTGGGTCATACAACTGGCCATTTGGACTCATCAAACATTGATCAACCAAACAACCCGACTCAGCTCCTTTCTTCTAATTCTACCTTCCCAAGCCCTTATTTCTCCCTAATTTATGTTTCAGATAGCCTTATCAAATAACAACATATTTGACTGTAAGTAGCTTAATAACACATAAATTTTCTTTTTCAGTCCATTGGGGGTTTGTACAGTTCCTAATTGACTAAAATTTAAGCTTTGTACAATAGGCTATGGGAATTTTTCTCATCAGGTTGGATTTGCAGATACAGTATATCTGCCCCCAGGGTTGAGGCTTTAGGACTGATTTATATGTATATAAGCATATATTTGTCTGGTAGAAAGCAAAAGGAGAAAAAGCAGTAAAGAGGGAGAACGTGAGAGTGGGAACAGTAAAAGAGCATTAACAAGAAGGAAGAACGACTTCAAACTTAATCCTGCAAAGACGGTCTCACTTAGCTTTCAGATGTTCTGCCACTTTGGAAAGCCCTGAAGGCCTTCTGTGGCACTTTCCCGGCCAATAGACTCATGCATGTTTTAGAAGGGCTTACCTCAAGGGAGGGGGATGGGGTATTGACCGGGCAAGGATACACAACAACCCACAACGGAATGAGTGGAATAAGAGCCTCAGAAAGCATCCCCAAGGAAAACTACCTAACTAGTACCCATCATATTTCATACTCCCTTATTCCCTTCACTTTACAAGCCCTCAAGACTCTCGTACTATGGGGAAAGGGGCTTAATATGGCGAAGTGATCGGCCTTTGATGGTACTTGTCGTGTGTTTGAAAAAGTCTTTTTGATAAATACAATGGGAAATTGCAACAACTTTGTTATTTTTCATTAGGTTAATTTTTAGAAAATACAAGATGCAAGAGATCTGTGGGACTGCACCCCAGTAGTGTGACATGAAGAGACTTGTGAACTTAAGTGCATTTTTACTGATGATTAAGCGTATGTCTAAGCATGTGACACTATTGATTACCAAAACCACTATCCCTCCCCCTGCCCACCACACAAATGCACACACAACACACACTTAAGCTTGTGTTGACACAATACAGATGACCTAAACACAAGAGGGAAATTACCAGAGATCCAGTAACACATTTTAGCAGAACCTTATGTCAGTATTCATTACATTATGTATATTGCTGCCTCACAACACATAGTTCATCATGAAAATGCAAGTATACAGCACTTTTGTCATTGCCCTTCTTTATATCAAGCCCTGAAAGAATATGTTCCATTCAACTTTGTAATTTTACCAGTTTGATAGATATTATTCAACTTATTCCACCTTGTGTGTGGGCAAATATATAAACATATAAAATATATAAAAAATCATCTTTTTTCAAACTCAACAACTTCCCAAAATATTCCCAAAAATTCCACTTCAGTTTTCCAGCTTTCATTAATAAAATCCTGTCAATGAGGCCCTGAGGCCAAGTTTTTTTCTCCCGACCTCAGTGATCACTAAGTGGTCTAGACGCTTTCAGCTTTAACTCTGTATCACTCTGAAAGGTCGGGGGTTAAAGACAATGCAGAGGAGAGAATAATTGCCCCCTGAGTGTGACCCGTGAGGTGAAGTCTTACATGCACACAGCCTCACACCCACACACACACACGCATAGACCTTTTGCTTTATGTATGCATGACTTGTCGCTGCCATTATCCAAACAATGGAGTATGCCAGCTGAATAATTGAGTGATTGCACTGGTCCTCAGTATATCATGGTAATGTATGACTCCTTGGATATCAGCTGTTATACCATACCGATGTCTTCATTAGATGTGGCTTCAGACAAGCTTCTAATAAACGTGTGGTGACAAGGGGTCAACATGTGTCTTATGTTGGCATTAGAGTAAGATATGAACATGATTATTTTTCTCTTTCTACATTGCTTGGTAAGATGGAGGATAGAGGGACTATATAGTATTACAGGACAGTTGTTAACTGTCAGACTCCTGATGATAGCAGTGCCAGTAAATATTTAAGAGGGTCATGAGCTGCTTGTCCCCTTAGGCATGATGGGCTGGGGAATATGTGCCTCCTCTCATGTGGTATTTGTGCATGTTTGTGTACTGTCTTGTGACCCAAGCTTACAGTTTTGCCGCCTCATCTTGTGTGCATGTAAGCAGCCTCCCACACTCACGATGGTGACATCTGACCTCAATTTAGCACCAGAGGTTGCCTGAGGGAAGGTGGTGAGTTGAACAAGGGCAGACAGGCTCATATAGTTAGAAACTGAACATTGGTCTCCATTGAGAGCTGATGTTCCATCTTTCATCATACTCATCATCAACCCAACCAAAGCATCTGCGTCTTCTTTAGTTCCAAAAGTAATTAATACTCTGACCTTCTGTTGTCTTCTCGGTTCTGTTTGAGGGTGACAGTAATGGCTCCACTTTGTTGCAAATGCAAGGTCAAACCTATTGCTGGTGAGATCTTTGAAGTTACATTAAAACTATGCAGTCATATGTACGTTTATGCAACTCCACTTTGACAGATCCATTCTGGAGAGGATTTTAAAAGCATATGTGTTTAGACCCTTTAAAGAAAAAGGTGGAAACTTCACAAAAAGAAACATACAACTATCCACCCACGCACCAAGCACAACAGACCCATAATGAGCAAGACGGTTCCAGGAGCAGATGTGCAGGTATTTAATTAGGACTGACTGCAGCTGTTGGTGTTTATTATCTTGACTTCGTGGAGATAAACGTCTTGAATACACACTAACAGGCACACACAGGTCAGCCATTTGTTTGAGGTGACTTCCCAAGGGAACATCAGCAGTTTGTGTTTGTTTGAGCCATTAACTTGAGTTTATGTATGACGGTATCCTCAAACACAGCCCCATCCACCTCCTCTGTGAATGTTGCAGAAAAAGCTACGTTTACCTTCTCTTTGTAGCAACAAATTTGTCCATTTCCCATCAAAAGCTTTGGCAGTGGGAAACTATAGTTGTATTCAAACAACTGACAAACTAAGAGCCCATTCACTCGACATCTATAAACTTTTTTTTGTTCACTGGGACTTCTCTGCAGATGTGCGTTGGCATCTCCCATTTGTATTTCTCTGTTCTTTTATTTAATTTTTCTGCTGCAGTGTTGTTGTGTTTCTGTATTCCCAGATCTCTCTTTGCCATCTTTTTGTCTTCAGGTGACAGTATCCCTGCTTGCTGCTGTTGATGCTGTCGTATTTTCTGTCTGCTTTCTGTC
>JAPMNP010681272.1:0-12246 GCA_029874935.1 Atherina boyeri | reverse complement strand
TGAGTTAAGTCTCCTGCAAAACATGAATACGACCTTAAGATACCATTAAGATGACCGATGAGGCTGAAGCTTGTCCATCCGGATGGACATACTGAAACGTGAAATATCTCCGCACAGCCGACTCTTTGGCTCGCTCCTTGTTGCTTAAATGCTCCTACTCGTTCCAGCATGCAACCAAGCCTGGGAATATATAAAGCATTCGACACATGTGCTGCTAACGAATTACGTAGGATCTGCTGCGGCGGAGGAAGGGGAAGAAAAAAAAGAAAAGAAAAAAAAAACTGGATCGGTCCGTGGATCTGTTAATTTTTTCCGATACCCGATCCAGCTATTTTGTCGATATCTGAGCCGATATCCGATCCTAATATCGGATCGGTGCACCCCTAGTTATCACGACCTAGCTTGACTGTAGGCAAGGCAGTTATTTTGCTGCTACTCATTAGATTGCGACCATACACGCTGGGCATCATGTGAGGAAAACAAGTCTGGTCAGACTACAGGACATGGTTCTGGTAGCTGGAGCTCTTTGATTGGTGGTCGTCAGACAGTTTGAGGCATTCTTGGGAATCAGCTGCAGGGGAGGCTTTCTTCTGGGACAATGTCCTTACAGACCAACATGATGCATTATTTGTGGAGCGCAACAATTCTATTTCTCAAATCCACAGAAAAATCTTTGCCATGTGGTGTCATGTGCAATATAAAGTGGGTCCGCATGAGAGAATTTTACCCAAAGGCTGTGCATATTTGACCAACATGCACAGGTATCACTAGGGGTGTACTTCAGTGTTGCCAACTGTTTAGACAAAAATGTCTGAGTCATTTCCGGAGAACAGTAAATCTACACTGCTATACAAGTTGTACACTGACTGCTCTAAGTCATAACCAAGTTTTACGTCTGTAGGATTGTCCTTTGAGGAAATATAAAAACCTTGTTGCTTAAATGTGAAGAGTGAACTCACTTTTGTGAGATACAGTATCTGAGGTTGGAGGAGAATCTCGTACAATTTTAAAATCCTGGCTTGACGCTATTTTTTACTCTCAAAAATGAGACGTGTCCAGGTGGTCACTCTAAATAATCGTTGCACATGAAAGACGACACGAATTAAGTCTGAACCAAGTGGATTTGTAAAACCGTTGATGCTGCATGGTGAAACCTGGATCAGGCACTACCTTGCTTCAAATTGTGTATCGCAATGTTTTGTATTTCAATTTTGGTTTAAAAAACAAGTAATTTTAATAGTATCGATCCAAATCGAAAATGTTTATCAAACATTGAACCAATAATCATTTCTATTTTTCACTTAAAGGACCATTTATGCTCGACACAGAAGACTGATAGGCAGATGGACAGACAGACACTTTGGTCCATTTTCTGGATAGTGCATGATTTGGAAATTAATTTGTTTTAGCTGGATGGTTTAAACGAGATATGATGATTAAAACCCCCCCAAAAAAACAACTAGTTAGTTCAAGTTGGACTCAGATTTTGATGCAGATATTCTTGATCATAAAAATGATTTTGCCCTTGATTACAAACATCTTTTTTTCCTCAAAGAGCTTTTCTTTTTTTTAATCGACCCAGCTTAAAGTTTGGGTCTAAAACCTTGTGGAGTCTTCTAAAGTGTACTGTTCCTTTTAAGAAACAAGAGTTAAAGTTAAGATACAGAGTGAGTTGATAAAGGCTATAATTTCACAGTGAGGTTTATTTATTTATTTATTTCCCTATACGACCATGGCTCAAATTACATCTCCTCCCTTCACATCCAACACCACGTCGTCACATTAGCATGTCGTGCCGTATCGCACACGGCATCTTGCTCATAGATCAGCTAATTATCCTGGCGGGCTTGTCTCTAAAACACCTCTTTGTTGTGCTAATGTGCTCTCTGAGATAGCATCTCCATCCATAACTTTCTCCACGTGTAAAGATAACCTGGAGGGGGTGGAGCGGCGTATGTAGGGCGATGGGAGTCGGGCGGCGGGGGTCGGAGGGGGCTGATGTTGCAGTTTGTCCTGCAGCTGTGCCTTCGATGACAAGCCTACCCTCGACCTGCCCTCAGTTAGACCAAACACAACACAGCTTCACCTGCAGGGCCCTGCCCTCTGGATCCCACTTATCTCCTGACTCTTGTCAGGATGCTTTGGAATCTCAGCTGCACGTCCCTGCACTGCAAACTGTAGCTCCATCAGCGGGGGCTCCATGTTGGCAGGCTGGCTGCCTGCCGATGTGCACTGGCCTGACTGAAAGCACTGAACAAGGTTTTTGTGCCCACAGCAGTTCTGAGGGAGTCATGCTTGATCTTTCTGGGCCACATTGAAACTAGGTCACTGTGCTGTGCTGTCAGTTGTGTGTCTCTCTTGTTGTGTGTGTGTGTGTGTGTGTGTGTGTGTGTGTGCGTGCAGAATAAAACTGTAAAATGGGGCTTTTACGTAAGGATGGGATGGGTTCCACAGATATGCAGTATTGCTGTTGCAGAGATTCTCTCAAACTGCAGCACAGCCTCCCCACCCCCACCCCCTCACGCACTTCCTTGCGATGCCACACTGGGAGAAAGCGAGATCGAAAGAAAGCGAGGGAAAAGAGAAAGGGAGAGATGAAATTCTCATCCTTGGTTCAGATCCCTAAGAACGCTTGGGAAGGCAGGATCTTATTATCACAGCAAATTTGCAATGTGCAGAGTGGAGGAGATTAGATGCGTCGTGCCTTTGAAGTGTATTTTCCAACCATTGTGTGATGGCAAATTCCATCAAGTGTTGGAGGGAGCTATGATAAGAAGCACGGGTTATGAATGCAGCGGCATTAAAAGCCGTCATTCTTGCAGTAAGATGAAACACTCCCAAACTCTTGCTAAATGAAAAAAATATTTCCCCTCATTTCAGCACTGTCATTCACAACTGTGTTGTGTAAAAGCCACCGATACTTAAATAACAAGGTGCAGTGGATGGCACGGAGACATGTCAATATATGTGGCCTATGGATTAAGCCTTACATAATTGATGGAGTATTGGCTTATAAATTATAGACTACCCTTTATTTAGAACATTTTATTATTTTTCTCTACTATTTCATTTATTAATCTGTTTTTTAAGTCTTTTTACTGATATCAATGGTCTCTTATAGAAATAACTAGAAATGTGATTTGAATCACTTACCTCAAAGTGTGGGCCTGCACTGAAACAAAACCCGTTTTTAAAGACACGACTTGAAAATAAGTGTTCCAGATTCCTGGAGGCGCTGCAGGACTTTGATCAGGCTGCCTCAGTGCATCCTTCCCAGCTCTTTGACCTTCACTTTGAGCGCCGGGGCTTCTGAGGGGTTGGGTGACAGGATTGGGGCCAGCAGGGGTAACGTGAGGGTGAACAGCAACGTCACCAAAGTGACCCCTTTATCTGCCCCTCCCCGCCCCTCTAAGCTGGTGAGCTTCAGGGTGAAAGGACATCCCAGGGGACACAGCTGAGGAGTGACACCCCCGGCCTGGGCCGCAGATACTGTTGCAGCCTCAGACCAAACACAAGCAGCACAGAGCTGCTGGGGGTGTCTCGGCATGCTGGGACACACTCTACACTTTAGGCCTCCTCCTTTACTTCTTGTTGTCAGAGAATGTTACACTTCAGGTTTTCAAAACTCAGTAAATCATTTAGTCCAGATTTTTCTCCCCATTAATTTTCATTTTCTCTTTGATCCTGAATGCTCGTGGTGAGCTTCCCCGGCTGTGTTGAGCAGCTAGTGGCTCTAGCTGTGTGGTTTTGCTCATTTGCTTTCTGTGCATGTTTTAGTGGGGGGAAAATGTTCACCGGTCTGTCACAACATTTACATGCACTTAAGAAATGATTATAACTGGCCCTATTTTACTGTCCTGCCATGGCAGAGTGGGATGGAGGACCAGAGCTGACTGCACAAGACGGCATGCTTTTTTTAAAAGAATATTTATTTTATAATATTTTCTGACTCTGCAGGTCATTGGTGCTCTGCGCTGAGCAGTAATGGGAACTGACATGAACTTGTTGATCTACTCGTCCTTGAGTCACCTGTTTGGTAGAAAGGACAAAAACAGGTCACTATCGTCTCTTTGTTCTTAAATTGGAGCAGAGCACGTTAAAGACTCTGTCTGCTTATAGATGATGTGACGTAACAGAATTGTTTTCATCTAACATTTTGAAAACAGCAGTCGAGACAGAGTAACACCATGAATGATAAGAAGCATATGCAAAGATGAACTGTGGAGGTTAATTTCTGTGTTGCATTAAAAAACTGACCGCTAGTTGGCAGCAGAACTTTCAATAGAAAAAAGAAATATCACGATATTTCACTCTGTTCACTCTGTTTGTGAAAAATCATCCTAACTTTGCACAGCTCACCAATGGTTAAAAACAGGATGATGCAGCCCCTCCCAGTAACTTAGAGAGTAAATGTTAGGACATATTTTAGATTCAAACAAAGGAAAGCTATAAAAACTGTGACAAGAGCTATGCAGTCTGTAAAATCTGCTGCACATGTGGCCGGTTACCATGACGATGTAGCGTTAAAGTCTAACGGGAAACGGGTTGATGCTTCTCAGAAGACAAATTGAAGAAATGAACTTTTTTAAACAACCAGCGACCTCATCTGGTGCAACCAGAATAACAGTCAGGATGTCGTTTAATTTGCAAAGATGGACCAAAAAAAAAATCACAATATATCGTGATATATCATATCGTTGCCCCTGTATCGTAATATGTATCGTATCGCCAGCCTACACAGTACCATGGCTAATCACACAGGTAACTCCAGTCGCTAATGAATTCAGCTGCTGGCTCCAACTTAGCACTTGTTGCTGGGACTACTTTAAGCTGCTGCGTGGCAGAAAGGTGTGGTCGAACAAGTAATATTGCATTCTGTAGCATTTAAAAGCTTAATCTACGTGCACGTGCCGTGCGAGTGTCCTCCACCGTGGTGGCGCCTGGCTGCAGCAGCGCCAGACTGCGGTGCAGAGCTGCGTGCAGTCGCACCAGAGGGACAGTGCGAGGTGGCCAGCAGGGTGGTGGTGTCCTCCATCTCCTCCTTTGCATTGAGCCCAAAGGTGCCGCCAGGGTGGGGGAGGAAGAGAAACAGGACAAAGGAAGGGGATGAAGAGGCGGTTTGAGGCATTTTCAACCGTCGTGTTTCAACCCGCAAACTTGCTGAATATCTATCGATGCGAGCACATAGAGCATGCATTTGGCATTCGTGTTTCCAATTTCAGATTGTATGTCAATATTTCGTTTAAGTTTTAAACCACCAAATCATCTTTTAAGTTGTTTTGAAGTTGAAGCATCAGACTTTCACGCACTCTGCTAGAGGGGAGGACATTGCATGGTCTGCATGTGGACTGTAGCATCTCCAACAACACAGACCTGCCTGTAAATTGGGAAAAATATATCGGCGTTTGTACCCGAATATCGGCCGATGCTGATACAAGTAAAAAACGCCAAAAAACCCGCTATCGACCCAAAATATCAGATGACCGATGTATTGGTTTGTCATTAGAATTGGTCATTTCACACGTTCAGCCTAGCTTGTAATCTGAAAAACATAATTGGCCTTTCTCATTATCCAGGTGGTTGTTCAATATTGAAAGCCAGGTCTTTTGTGATTAGAATGTAAAGGAAAACCTTCTGCCAGAGTCGAGCATCACACATTAGTTAACACACGGGCAGAAATACTCTCACTTCCACCACATGCTTTCTTTATATCAGCAATTCTTTTTCCTCATTCCAACAAACAGCTACGTCAGTTGCAGAGTTTAAAGCAAACTTCATGGCTACTGTGTCCTCCAGTGTGTGAGGCCTGTGTGACATACATTTCAACATTTGCTGTAGTCAGCTAAGCTCTCTCTGCAGCTGACTTTTAGCCTGACTAAAGCAAAATATTTGAATCCTGATTGATTGCTTAAGTCTTCCTGAGATGAAACTTTTTAATCTGTAATATGAATTGTTTTCTGCAAGACCTATTTTAGAACCCCAGTATTTTTTTTTAAAAAGTTGGGAAATTGGATAAAAACAGAATACAGTGATTTACAAATCTCATCAACTCATATGTTATTCCCAGTGGAACATTAACAACATATTAGATGAAACTTTTTACCATTAGATGGAAAATATCAGCTTGTTTAGAATCTGATGTCAGCAACCCATCTGTATGCAGTAGTACCAGGGTGATGTTTACCATCGTGTACCATCCCAGAGGAACAATGTCCCATTTTACATGGGGTTGGGGTTGTACATGGATCAAAAAAGCCTCTTACACCCACTAACATTAGGATGCAGAGTGCAATTTAAACGTATCTAATCAGCATTCAGTCCCACATCTGACACACAGTCCTTTGACGTGAGTTTTAATTGGCTCCTGTTTGGCCCGACTTCAATAGGAAGACAACACTCGGGTGTATGTGCTAATTTTCACAAAGGATGCTGCTGTCAGGGCAACAAAAATTGGCACAACTCACAATTATTTTAAAGAAACACACATCTGCCAACTCTATTGTCTCACATGGAGGCTCGGAAACACACTGGCAAAGACATGCGATTGATCAATTTCTCCAATCGGCTTGAATCTTGTTTATTAAAAGCAGTAACACTTGTGATGATCAGCCATTGTAGTACCATCACTTAATGTTGTCGTGGTGACACTGGTCCTCTGGGAAGTAGCGGTATGCTGACCGGTAAGGTGAGGCCCTCTGAGCTCTCTTGGTAAACCTACTACAACATGCGATGGAGAAAGTGTTTTAGTGTATAAACCATTGACTGTATATAGATGGACAGACTGTCCGCCTTGTTTGCTTAAAGAGGACTTGAAGCCAAATGGGAGGTTCCCTCCGTTGGCGTCTCTGCAGCGTCACATATCGAGTCAGTCACTCCGGGAAAATACAGAAATGGGCAGAGGTGGAGCTGAGAGGAGAGCTGTGAGCGGGGAAGCATATGATTGACACCTAACTGCCCGTAGCTAAAAGCTAACCCGGAGCTAACGGGAGCTAACAGATGTAGGCAAGCTAAAGCTAAGGCGCGAGTGTTAGCCGGCTAAAAACCAAGGTTGTCCTTGTCTGCATCCCTCTGCCTCTCCTTGCCGCCGGATTTCATACACTGATGAGTTATAAAAAAATTCACCCCCCTCAGTGTTATCAAGAAGGTAAACTTAACCTATTAAACCTAGAATGGATGTTTGTACCAGGCTGTAAACAAGTTTATTTCTGCTGTGAAGTTGGCCTTTTTAACATGGGAGTCTATGGGGACTTTCAATGTTTTGGAGCCCCTAGTGGAGGAGGGGGGAACAGCAATTTTTAGCACTTCCACATTGGCTTCAACTTTCACTGCCGGAAGTTGCTCCTTGGTTTGAACTCACTACTTTTGAAGTAAAATCAGCATGAATAGCCACTTTAACTAGAACCACATATTCTGAAAAAATGGCTTTTAATATCGGGTTCTACATGACACTCAGTCATTTATTTCATGGTGAATATTACCTTCTGAGTAACTGGATTAAAAGAAGATACTGTTTACTGTCCTGACTTGTGGCACGAGCCGAAGCCTCAGACAAGAATTGGATTCCCTCCACGTGCTGCTGGTGAAATATTGAGTTGGCTTTTGGGGAAGCCTTCCCACAGAGCTCGGTTGGGGTATTTTTAGACCAAAGGGAGGTCTGAGAAAGAACACTTGTGATCACTCACAATTCTCCTTTTCCCATTTCTCTTCCTGTTTCTCCTCATCTGTCTCCGGAATGGGTTGCACAATTCCTCTTAGGATTACTGTAAGTTTATCTGGAAGGATAAATGTAAGAATTATGCTTAGTGTTTCATCTGTCATGTGGTGTAAATACAGTGCCTGCATCATTAAAGACTTCATGAGCTGTTTTATATATGAAGACTTAATGTCTCTGTGCTGACAGCTAAGTGATTCCTCCCAGGTGTTTCATCTCTGTTTCCATATGTGTGCATATGGAAGAATCAGTCAGTCCTTCTGTTTTCTTGTTCAAGTGGAACTATAGCAGCTCTGAACGCATATTCGCAAGGTCCCCCATGCATGGAATAATTCATTTGATGCTTTGATAAGCGATAATGGACCCAGTAAGGTATAATTCATACGCCCCAGATCTCTTTGGAGACTGTGGCTTCCACAAAGTGTCCCACACCTCCCTGTGTACCCCACCTCTTTTAAGACTCTTTCGTCTGGCTGAAAAGGGCCCATTTATTATTTAAATCCCTCCATAATTCATCCATTCCCCACCAATACACCCTCCGTTGCTCATTCCTCGTCTAGTGCAAATTAGCATGAGCCCTGTATCTGTGCATTTGTGGAAAACAGAAGAGAGAATGGAAAGGAGCATATAGAGATAACGGCAGAGAAGGCTCGCTGCTCCTCTCTCCCGTCCTTCCTCTGATGTGATTCTGTGTGACATATTGAGTCTAATTTGTAGCCTAAAGAACCAAACAGCTGTGGCCTATTTTGTTTAGCTGTTTTTCGAGTGATGTCACCATTTCTGCCTTGTAAGGCTGCTTGCTCTCGGCACTCAGTGTGAGGATGTCAGGAGAATTTAACTAAGCTGCTGATGAGGAGGGCAGGGGTTGTGTACCCTTTGGATTAATCTGATAAGTCAACCGAGGCGGTTGTGGTGCGGTTTGTAAGACATCTATTAACCACTGTTAAATATTCAAACAGTCCCTGTTGCTATATTTGACATGACTTCTTCTTTTCTTTTTCTTTTTTATAAATAGTGGTTTAACAGTCATGGTGGGATGATGCTGAGGGGGTGGGGATGGAGCTGCATTGCCGTGACAGTAGAATTACTATTGAGCTTACCATGCTGGTTATCCAGAAATAATACATGTTTTTTCTCAATTTAAAGGTGTTGTTTTCTTTTCTTTTCTTTTCTTTTCTTTTCTCTTTTTTTTTTTTTTTGCTGGAAAACTGGGACTTTAATGGGAAATAGCGTGTTTCTATATTTAAAAATTGCACATTCGGAGCAAGAAAATGCACATCCTTTTCACTAATATGGAAACATTTCAGACATGTCAAAGCAGCTCAAAAGGAAAAAGCACCTTTTTTATTTTTTATTGTTTCAATCATTCATTCATTCATCAATACATTGATTGAGTTATGAATGACCCAATAGCAACAATCCAAATTTGAAACGTCAATCACTCTTGAATAGTGATATCAAATTTAATCAATCAACTTTATTTGTATAGAACCTTCCAAACATAAGTGCACCACAAAGTGCTTTACTAAATGCATAAAACAACAACAAACTAAATACATAAAACACCCCCTCCTGTTGTGGACTCACTGATCCCTGGCATCACCTGAGAGCAAAGATTCCTTGGGTTGTATGGAACAATGAGTTAATTTAGATAGGATGGTGGCACACCATTAAAGGCTTTGTAAGTTATTAAAAGCATCTTAAACTCTATTCAAAATTTGACAGGAAGCCAATGAAGGGAGGGTAAGACAGGAGATATGTGGTCTTTCCTGGTGGCACCTGTCAAAACTGTGGCAGCAGTATTTTGGATTAGCCGGAGGATTTTAAGAGAGCTTTTTGGGCATCCGGCTGAAATTGCATTACAGTACACTATCCTCGATGAAATGAAAGCATGGATAAGTTTTAAGCATCACTACGGGAAAGAAAGCTTCCGATCTTGGCAATGTTCCTCAGATGCTGCTTTCAAAACATGTTTCATATGTGGATTAAAAGATAATGACGCCAAGGTTCCTCACATTACTACTGGGAGCAAAGGTAATACCACATACACCAGCAATGTCCTTGGAAACAGATTCGGAGCTTTCTAGGAGCAAAATATCAGCTTTATTGGAATTCAACAACAGACAATTATTTATTCACTTTTATAGGATGTGAAATTTTAAAGCGCAATATATAGAATATACATTTTTTTATTTTTTTTTTATTCAAATGTTCATCTGAGTTTCAGGGAGAAAAGATTGTTTGATATTTTAGTTGCTTTTCATGACTTGATAAGAATGGAGATGATTGTGTTAAAGAATTAATCATCACGCTAAAAAAAAACACTTTAATGATCGAGATAAGTGGGATGAAATGTGCCGGCAGGTTTACTTCCACACACTTGTTTACAAATCGATTTACATAAGAATCGCAATTCTTTATTCCACGATTTTTTAATCGATAATAAAAAATTTTAAAATTAACATGCAGTCCAGGCTTTGAAAAAAGTTCAACTTCACTTTAATATGTAGTATAATAAAGTATGTTTACTTCAGAAAGTCTATATTTTTTGTTCATTCTGTTGTAAAGGTTTAAGATGTGGGAAGTATATCATTCAGAATATTATATCTTTTTAATACTATATTAAATAAAAAATCTGCAATATTGAAGAATCACAATTTTTATTTAATCGGCACTTACAAAAAATCATAAAAGAATTGAATCTGGAGAAAAGCATATTGTCTCAGCCCTACTGGAGGTAGCACGTTTTATTTTACTCAGAGTATTGATTCTGAATCGAGAATCAAATCGTCACTCCACGAATCGGAATCAAATCGAATCGTGAGTTGTTGTAAGATCTGGAAGTTAAAGGGTTAAATCAGGAAATGACATTTGCAGGTCCTAGATAGTGACGGAGCACACTGTCACACATTGTTTCATATCCTGAATCAAATTAAAACGGTATCATGGTAGAATTTGTGACATCAATATATGAAATCATGAGCAACATTGTGATTTACACGTCCACCAATAATGAAGTCTTAAAGTTGTGTTTTACTTTCTTTTATTGTTGCTACACTGGAAAACAATAGCAAAAGAGAAGCTGGTGTGTGTGCAGTCATTTCTCCAGCCCGGTGATTTCTCTGCTATGCTAGTTAAAATGCCCCCTCCCGTTTATTTCCCCGAGTAAAATAGTCAGATATAAGATGTTCTTCTTAGAGTTGCAGCAATGAACTAAGACATCGTGGAAGCACGTACAGTAACAGTAATATGCATGTACAAGTGTGACCCCAGACTGGGTTCAGTATGCATACCTGCTCCTTCCTTCAGGGCAGGCCTCGGCACGTCGGGCAGAATGTCCCGACTGAGCTCATAGACATAACATTACCGGTGAATAAGCCCACAGTCACTCTGGTTAAATATGCCCAGACATTCCATCTCTATTGATCACATATATTGATATGAGTTTTGTTTTCTGTTTTTTTTCACAGATACAATCAATGACAGTAATCTAGGTAAGTGGAATACTTTGATGTTGATATCAAGGAATCAGACTGTTATTAGTGCTGAAAGTAGATGCTGAGTCAGAGGTTAATCCAAAGGTGAAACACACATGCTGAGGGATCCTACAGGTACCTTTTAAATCATTTTTTTCTAAAAGTGTCATATTCCCGGGGAAATTTAACAGTTAGCACTCCTTCTCCTCCTTTAGCTTTGTCTGTTTGTGACACATTGTGGCTGCAGATACACCCACCCGCTCGGCTTGTTGTCGGCAGCCTCGTTTCCCTGACACCTCACACATTTTTCTAAATACTGCAGAGTTCTGCCACCGAAATTCTCAACTTAGGTCTGATGCCTCAACTATTTTAGAAAGTGTTTTAAAAAACAAACATTTGGTTTGTTTTTTAATGGGTTATTAAAACATCTATGGACACGACATGTCTGTTACATATAGTGATTGAAAACATCTCAAAGACATTCAATTAAAAGGAAACAAGTTTTTAATATAGGAATATTGTACATTTACAAAAATCCTTGAACAAGATATCTCGTGCAGATTGACCTCTGCCTAAGTGTTATGTTATCCTTAGATATTAACTTCATTATTTATTCTGTAACACTTACATTCTCTACTGTATAAAACACAGTTCTTACCAGATGGGATGTCCAGATTGTCTGATTCTTATTGAGCACAGAAGTCTGAGAATACTTTCCTACAGTACTACATTGCAGTAGTGGTGAAACGGATCCCGGTTGATCCGTACGGAACACACTCCACGGTTTGGGACGAACGTGATCCACGGATTTGAGAAAAAAAAGCTCTACTGCGCCTGTTCAGTCTGTACTAACCAGTATGTCAGTAAATTCAATGCTGGCCCATTTACGCTCCCTTACGTACGCAAGACATGTCCGTTTCAAACATTTTCATGTTGCCGGGCCTCTATGGAGCCCTGCAAGGGTCAGGGAAAAAAAAAACAAAAAACGGTGGAAGTCGGATTACCAGGAGCCTCCAAGATCCAAAAATAACCAGTGATGTGCCACTCTGACAATAACGC
>JAPMNP010681256.1:0-10315 GCA_029874935.1 Atherina boyeri | reverse complement strand
GTGTGTGTGTGTGTGTGTGTGCGTGTGTGCGTGTGTGTTTGTATGAGTTACTCATTGACTGGTGACATCCTCGAGTACATTGACATGACATTTGTCTCAGCCTCCTCTCTGAATTTCCTCAGCAACATTTTTACACTTGCTTAATTAGTTCATTAATTATTTTCTTTATTATTTTTATTATTATTATTATTGCTATTATTATTATTATTATTATTCATGTATTTATATATTTATCCATTTTTAAATGCTTATATTATCAATATCAATATATTTTAATATCTTAGTTACTATTGTTATTATTAGTTCGTTTTTCTTATTATGAAATAATTTATTTATTTATAGAAATAGATAACCTGACTGTTTATCAAGTGAGAAGCTCTAAAAATTAAAGAAAGTAATTAATGAATAAATAGATAAATAAATTGATACATTACTTTGTAGATTTACTGATTTACTGAGTAGAGAGATAGATAGACAGAAAGACAGACAGACAGACTTTCTCCATAAACAAATATTTCAGAAGATATGGATATGCAACCCAAGAATTCTCCCCCATGTCTCTTTTAGACAGGTTGAAGACTTGTGATGCACCATCTCACTCTCCTTGTCCACAGTGTACACATGCTGGTTGTCTACTTTTGAATGTTTGGAAAACCTTGAAACAAACCAACATAAAGGAAAGATTTCCACTAATTCTCTTGCAGCTTCATAGTCTGCACACCATAATGTTTGATATTACTGGTAGTTTCTTTTCTCTTAGATCCATATTCAAGTTGTTGTGTGCGTGAATACAGCCAATAGCTTCAAACACGCCACAGCCTCTTGCTTTTTCAGACAACAGCAGCTACTCGCTGCCCTTTGATTCAACTAGTTAGGGAACCCGAGCGTAACATAATCCACATTTGCTCTGTGTAGTAAGTGGGCTGTGGTGGCAAGTCTTTAATGCTAATGAGTAAATGAATTATGATTAGTGAGTCACTGCTGCAAGTGTTAGCCTGCTAGCATGACTGCGCTGGATCACTGGCTCAGCCTTTAGCATTCTACTCAACTTGGCTCTAATATACTGTACATATTAAAAGTGGGTTTATTCAGCCGGCACACACACAAGCAGAGAAGCACTGATTGAGCCTTGTAGATTTTAGGACGTTTGAAGTCTTTCCTATCAGGCTGCCATAGAGCGGTGCGTGTGCTTCCAGGTAACAAAGCTTAGAATCCTGAAATGAAACAAGTTTTTTCCCAGCCTCCGTCAGTCATGTAACCCAGTGCTGACACGAGTTCCTGTTGTACACTCCCCCTCTCCCCCCTCTATCTGAAGGATAGTGAGTAATCAGAAGCAGATGGGGTTGAGACTGTGTAGTCAGACTGTTATTGTAGCCCTCTGCACAGCCACTTTTATTTCCTCTCTCTTACGCTCAAGCCTTTATTCCAAATTCAGACACTAATTCCTGACCTTAACACACCAAGGCAGCCTTAATATTTCAGCAGTCTATGTTCCAGTGATCACTACAAGTTGAAGCACTTCTTGCTTTCAAAATACGCCAGCAGAGGTATTACGGGGGCTGCTGTACCTAGCGACTGTTGTAAGAAGCAAATTACATCATGGGAACTAGTAACAGCCATACTCATTAGGTCACTCCTCGTGTTCCAGCCTCCATCCTATTTTGACATCAAAGGGTGCCCAAGAACCACTGACACTGGATCAGCTTTTCCTCATTTCCTTCAGCTTCAAGATTAAGATCAAAAGAGTTTCTAATCTGATTCCAGGTTGACACTTAATAGCAACTTGTGTTTGACCTCATCGTCGTAGTGGAAGTGTGCAACTTGTACAGCTAGAAAGCTAACAAGTGGTCCTAAATGCTGTTGTTGCATGAAGCAAGGAGGCAACAGAGTTTAGTTTCACATGAAGTAACTGAATTCAGATGTGCATGGAGTTCTATGACAGAGAGAAATGTTTCAAACAACTGGAGGGGGGCACAAACATTGTAAAAAGCAGACTGATTTTATTTTCTCAGCTGGGCAGCTGTTCTACACTAATGACACCAGTAATTGTTCAGTCTACAGTCACAGTCTGTGATTTGCACCATAAGCAGTCCGCTGATAAAGATTATTTATCAATGAAACTTAAAAAGGACTTTCAGAGCCACATTGTTGCAAGCAACTGCTTTTTTTTCCCATTTCCATTGGCGTGCAGCATCCTCCTTCCCATCCAAAATATTTACAGACCAACATCTAGTCATGTTTCTTTTTCCAGTGAGCAGGACATGAAGTAGAGCCCCACTTTCATATAATGACACATATTGTGGTGACATTAATGCCGGATCAAAGGGCCAAATGCCTCATGACATTTCAGCTGGGGTAAACAAAGGCAAACAGGCCCATTTCCGAGTAAACACAGCAAAGGATGACTACCTCCACCAGCCCCCCGACGCCCAGCAAACCACCCCCCCTATATCAGCGGGGTAAGAGGACATGAAAACACACCAGCCTCATTTAGGTAGCATGCTTCAGTGTGTATCTGTTGTCCTGCGTCCATGGTGCTTCTGCATTTCCACTTTAGGTTACGGTACTTCTAGCTCATCTCCTTTTACAAGGCTGGGCCATTACATAATTACCCACTGTCAATTAGATCACATCCTGCTGCACTGCCGGCTGAGGCCAATGTTAATTAATCATCAGTCCCTAGACATATCTCTTTCTCGCTGATGTCACAGCTATTGCGACAGCGGTCGACTAGAATCACAGAAAATGCCACCAAGGGAGGCAGAAAGCCGGGAAGAGAATTCCCAGAATACTCTGAGATCCAATTGAAGGCTAACAGGATGTTTAAATGTATTTTTCTGTGTGGTTTGAAATAAAAAAAGAAATTTGTTTTAACCTCATATTCTCTCCTTTTCTGAACACAATCGGAGTTGTTGAGGGTTGAGGCCGAATTCGAATGCAGTGTTTGTAGACCATATCCACCCAATACACTGTGCCTTTTTCGGCTAGGTGTAGAAGTATATGTCCTCTGTTCAAGATCAGAACTTGTTGTTCCTGCATAGTGTTGTCCACTAAATGGTTGTTTTTTTTTCATAAAGCCCAATTTGTCCTGCCCCTGTTTGCCCCTTTATATTGAGTAAAATCCAAGTCTAACATATATTAACACATATTGTTAATATACAGGTATGCTGTCTCATTTTAGCTCACTTTGCTAATTGGCTAATATTACAGAGACTTACTGAAGTTATTCTGACTGATAATTTGAGTCCCGGTTCAGGTTTGGATCATAGGTTGAATTGTTAACAATGGTATAAATAGAAAAATTGCATCAGTTTGATTTTAGTCAGCCCATTAAATTAAGCCTGGATTATCCCAGACAGTACCCCCCACCCTACAGGGGCAGGTCTGACGACTGAATTGGAGGGTTTGTAAATGGTTTAGATACACGAAGAAAGTGAACAGGATATGTTGGCTCCAGTCTATGTTTATGTACCTTTGCTCGGTAGCTCCTGGTGGTGGCACCAGGTAGAAAAAAAAGAAAAAATCACCCTAAAAGAATGTTTTAAACCACAGATATAGACACATAGTAATGATTTTACTTGTTATTGGATGTGTGCTATCTCTTATGTATTTGTACGTGATCGAGGCGGTCCAAAGGGGATTCAAATCCAGACATTAAAACATTTTTTTTTTGTGCATCAGCATGTCCATCCAAACACCTGTCCTACATTAATTGGTGGTATGAAGATGGAGAACCACTGCCAGTAAAAAGATCCAGTATCAGTGATCTCAAAGTCCGATCTGAGTGCCTACATGTCCGTATCGTCACTTTCTTTTCACTGATGGAGATGTGGCGGCGCATGTAGTTTTGATTAATCTCCAGCGTTGTGAGCATGCGTGCTGTCATAATCTTCCACTGCCATGATCAAAGCAGGTAGGCCTGTGGTCACACACTCACTCACATATACACGACAGACAAACATTCCTCCAAACGGTTGTTACATGCCAGAGTCAAATTAGTCCATGGGCTTTTTAAGTGGCACAAAAGGTTCAAATTAGAGACAGGGCTTTGAAGCTGTACAGTTTGCATGGATATTCTGTAGCCCCTCGTGGTTTTGGCCTCCATATCATTCCCTTAGAAAAGAGCATGTTCACATCAAAGGTTAACTGGGGCATGTGTACTGTAACTTGTCACCAGCATAGCCCTGATTTCCAAACAGCAGGGAATTGGGACAGAATGGTATGTGGGCCAGGAAGAGGCAAAGTGTGTAATTACATCAGGATCTATGGGTCGCCCCGAGCCCTGCATATTACAGACCAACGTTGCTAATTTGATTACGATACACAGATTATCAAATCAATTATCATATTGTAATAGAAAGAGTTTACCTGTAGAATATGGTGAATGACAAGAGGCAAACTATCTGATTGTGAACTGAATGGTTTAATCTACTGATAAAATATATTGATTATTCAATATCTGACTATATTTGTACTATTGAATATCAAAAACTTCTGAAAATTGCAATGAAACTCCATTTCATTTATGGTGATGAGCAAAGTAAAGGACAGCAAATTCAAATCTGAAGTATTCAGATGTTTATGATTTATGTTTGATAAACAATTTTTCCTCCATTCAGACGACACGATGACTTGTCCTAAAGTTCGACTTTTAGATCAGAAATGAGCGCTGGGCCCCATTGCTTGTTTTTACTTTTGTGAGATATGTTCTGTGACATTGACTAATAGGAGCAAAGGCCACTCCTCTGTAAACTAAGGTAGGTGACAAAAGAGTAATGTTGATTTTGAGATGTTGAAACGTCAAAAGTGAAAAGTCGACCCCTGGGTCCAACTGTATACATTTTGTAAGTCATGAAAGACGAGGTACAACTGGTTGGGGTGTAAAGTCTCGTCTTTCATTTATTAAAGTTAAAACTGCTTCATTTGTGTATGTGCTGATGGGCAGAGATGTCAGAATCTAAAAAAGATTTTAAAAAGCTAACAAAGCTAAGATATTAGAAAATAGAAACCAACAGAGCACCCCCTCAAATCTGACCAACCACATCAAGACCAAACAATTCTAACATATAATCAGTGTAAACTGACAATTACCTGGATAAACCTCTGATGTCCAATTTCAAGTGAATGCAGCTTGTAACGTGCTATTATATGATGTTCTGCATCAACTCTGCTACATTTTAGATCACAATGCAGCATTACACAACATCATCTCACCAACGGTCTCCATGGTGATAGCCCAGTATGTCTGTCCAGACTGTTTACATTAGATGAGGTCATAAAACCATCAGACGTGACGTTTGAAGTTACACAATGGAGAAACTCTGATAAAAATGAAGATATCCTAAAATCTAAACCCTTTTTTTTTTTTAGGTTTTTTTTTTTTTAGGTTTTTTTTTTTTTTTAAAGGTTTCATTTATATGTACTACGATGTTCCTGGTCTGTGCCCCCCATCAAAATGTTTTTAGACCCGCCCCTGTTGATAGATGGGTCATGGGTACATTAACGACCTATTGAATGCTGTTAAATGCCTTCAGGTTGTTATAGTGCCATGCCTGTCCTCGAAGAGGTAGAGGAATACTGGACCAGGAAGTTTTAGCCTTCGGAGCTCTGGTAATAAACCTGCCACAGCTAGAGGTGTTAAAGAGCTCGGGTCTGCAGAGGGAAATTAGTCAAAGGTGTCGTCATGTTTGTTGGGTTGAAAGTGTCAAAAAGCTCTGATCAGTGTCCAAGCATTGATACTGATTGTGATAATGAGATGCATGTGGTGATTTCAGGTGATTGACGACATCTAAAGAAGTCCCTCCTGCTTAGTCACCCAGTTCTACATCGTTTAGCAACAAGCATCATATGAGATGTAATTTGATACCATCATGCACTGCTGGAAAAAAGCGTTTGGTGTTTCCTCACCTATTTCACTCCTGTGTTAGTGTGTGGGATGCACATCTCTCCATCTTCACCTTTCCTGACACTTGTGTGGCCCGTCAGTGTCTATGTGAAGTGACAGGCCACATCCCGAGGCAGCTGGCAGGAGCTGGCACACCGCAAAAGAGCAGCACACACACACCACACACCTCAGGCCATTCCCCAGTCTTAATTCCTAAACACATTTGCTCCAGTTCCTGCTGAGGCGCTGCAGGGGAGACTGTTGGGGGATAGAGGGGGGCAGGATGCATGGAGGACTTACTCTTTACACACTATTACCCCTAACACACACACACAAGGTTATCTATCACCTCTGACATACGTACAGTTAAAGTTGACAGAGCTGAAGGGATCGGGCTTGAACAGGCTGACAGTGCACAACACACACACACACACACACACACACACACACGCACACACACATCTCTCAACTAATGGCAGTTAGGTATTGTATGTTTGAAATGAACGATAAATGGCCTGAGGGAGAGGTGGATTATCACTCATCACTCTGGTATTTTTTTTCTTCTTCTTTTTAAGTGAATCTGTTTGTTTTTATACTTTATGGATTGCTGCATTATTAAATAATGTAAAATCCATCTCTGCCAATATAAAACTTTAGCAGAGGCGGCTCAAGGATGTCACAAACAAATTAAAATTATTTCTACAATATTTACATGACAGTAAACACATAAAGATCATTTTTGGAGAGATTATGTCTCGGTTCCATCACAAAATTTTTTCTTGAATGCACAGAATAAAATTAAATGAATGAATAGATAATGATTTGATGACACGGATCTATGATGATGTTCTTCTAGTATTATGTTACAATATTTATCATGTGTTATTTATATCTACTACTAGTAAAGTTTGGCTCTTTTCAAAGTGTTTTCTTTGTATTTAACCAAGAGAAAATGTTGAATTCATCCAAAAAATATTTCCTGACTGTGAAATGTGTATGCCAAACACTTAAACGGGATGGAGACAAGAATGTTTTCTTTCCCATTGGATCATAATAAATGCTCTGTGACACAAATAGACACCATCTTTTTCACCTGATTACATTTCACACTTGTGTTTGTAGTAATAACGTTCTGGAAACTCAAAAATTAGCCCTCAAATATCACACTGAATTTGCCTAAATTAGTTGCAAGTCCCCATGCCCTTGGCTTGGTCCTGCGGGATTTAGAGAGGAAGAGGGAGCGAGGGCTGAAGATGAAAGTGTCTGGGGATCTTTGCTAAATCAAAAACAAATCTCCGGGAGCGTTGGGGTTAAACCCTTTGGCCGTGGAGGACTTTGAAGTGCTTGGTCATACAGTTAATTGACAGAGTTGGGATTAGAGAAAGGTGGTAACAATTTAACCCTGGCAGTGAGGGAGCTGAAGGCCGCTGCTCAGGCCTATCAGGTGTTTGCAGATGTTATTTGTGCCTCAGGAAAAGTGACAGCAAATTCCTGGAGATGAGAGGACTGCTTAACTGACCCATAATGCTTTGTTTGCTCAAGCCCTATTGCATTGTAATTGGCTGGGAGGAGGAAACAGGCAGACAGAGGGCACGGTTAGTCTGCTACTCTGTGATAATGTGCTGGTTTAGACGAATGGTTCCTCATGGCGTTAGCCTCGCTACAGAGTCTCTCTGATTCCTCCCGATAACTGACAATGAAAATCAATAGAAACAACTGGAGTCATTGGAGCAGGTGCGAACGTGGTTTAACTCTTTTCCGATCATCTCCGCGCTGGCAGTGACTGCTTTAGATTTCCCCCTGCAAACACAGGACACCGACATATCTATAATGCTTGACAAAAACTTGGTGGTTGTATTTTGTCAACACTTTCTCAGGAACGGTAGTGTGTAACTCTGGGGGCTAAACTGTGATGCATAACTTACCCTTTAGGTGATCTACGGAGGTTTTCCAGGCATTTGTATCCCAACCAAGAGGTTTACAATCCAGCCACATAATAGAACTGTATTCAAACACTATAACAGGAGTTTCAGGCTCAGGTCCCCCAAGGCCTCCATCCTGCAGGTTATAGATGTATCCCTGATCCAACACACCTGATTTAGATGAAATGGCTCTCTTCAACAGCTTTTTGTCAAGTCCTGCCGAATCATGTTGACTCATCAATCTGAATCAGGTGTGCTGTAGCAGGAAATAACCAAATCCTGCAGGACAGTGACCCCCGAGGACCGACTTCGGACACCCCTGCTCTATATGGTAAATCCATAATATCTGATAACATGATCACGTTTTCATCATAAAAAAAGGTCACTATCACTGCTTTGTTGCTAATAGACCTCTATTTTGAGCTGGGAATGATGATGATCCCACTGGAGGAAACAGTGTAAATATGTAAATAGTTTCTGTTCTGGGTTTGTTACAATGCCAATATTTTTTCTCCTGAAAACCAAGACTTGAGAGAATAATCTGCAGATGAGAAAAGGCTTGGTCACTTTTGATCTGTGTGTTATTTTTACAAAATACTGTTAGTAATACATTCTCTGTTGTTGTTTTGGTTGGTCTTTATGCTGGTATATCTATTGATACATCTATATTTTACATCATTATAGCCTCATCGTATGACACCTGAGGCTGCCCTGAGAATGATGTTGACTGGGATTAAAAGGGTTGATCTTCTACATGCAGTTTTACATAAAAAAAACAAAAAAAAACAAACAGACCAAAAAATAGCCAGAACTATCTATGTTCATCAGTCATCCCGTGTTGCTCTCTGAACTGCTGTCTAACGGTCATTTCACAAGTCAGTGTACCTGGTGGAGCAGATGGAGTCAAAGATCAGCAGAAAGTATGGAGCATGTATGTTTATCCACATACAGAGGTTTTACAATCCAAGGTTAGGGGGGGCTCAGATGGCGACAGTTGTGTTTGTAGAGGCTGTGACCAATCAGAGTTCATGACTGACTAGTTTACTCATCCTAAACATGCATTTACCATTTCAAGGTAGAAGCAAAGTAAAATAAGAAAATATAATAATTAGCAGAAGTATAAAACTAAAAAAAGTAGTGTGTACCTGCTGGGAACGTCACCATTTCTCATGGCTTCCATCGTCATCTCTCCATTTCTGCCGTCTTTTTCATCCAGCACTGTATTTGAGATTTGCTGGTGCAGTCCTGATCGCAGCTGTCATTTCTACTTTCATTTTTTAATTCTCTTCAGGTAAAGCATCCAATGTTTGACTTCCAGCTGAGTTTGCATGCTTGTTCAGTCTTTTTCTCTTTAACCTATCTGCAAGGTATGCAGGCTGGTCTTCTACCACCTCAGCAATGCATGCCAAAACACTTTCACCCTCATCACAACCCATGTCTTATGCCTTCCTGTCGTCTTTAGCGTTTTTCTTATTTTCTGTGGGGCTTACATGTAGATTCTCTGTGTATTTCTCTAAACTATCTGTTCTTTCATTTTTTGTCAGCCAAAACATCCATTGACATTAAACTAAAAGTCAAAATGCTGAGGAAGTTACCTGAAGACAAACGCTGAGCAAATGTTAAAACTGAGCTACATCTCATAATAATGAGTTTTTTGTGGTTCTTCATCCATAAAACATGCCCTGTACCTCCTGAGCTTCCTTATCACTGTCAAAGTTTTAGATTATTGTAGTTCGAACTTGTCTTCCACTTATGATGAACCAGTACGTCAACCTTCACTGACATGAATTAATGAATGAGATCTGGATCTGATTGAGGATTTCTGTTTGAGGGTCTTTGTGTGCCTGATGACTAGGAATGTGTCATTCCTGCTGTAAAACCTGAGAAATATCTGGAAACTTGGAGTGTGATTCAATTCAGGAATAAAATATGTTTAAACAAAAATATTGTGCGATATTTCAAACCATGGATGTAAACTTATTATAGTTCAGGGGCCACATACTGTACAGCTCAGTCTGATCTCCAGTGGGATGGGCCAGTAAAATAACATCATAACCTAGAAATAATGAAAACTCATTTTACATCTTTCCCTTTGTTTTATTGAAAATAAGTACAAGTACATTATCAAGATGTTCACACTGAACGCACTAAACTTTAAAAGAACATTATGAACAACCTGACATTTCTATAATAATAATAAAACTATATTTTGCTTAAGTTTATCATTTACATTTATCATTTTACATGTTTTACAACAGCCAGATCCCAAAGATCTATAAACTCTCCAAATCCCAATCCGGTATTTCACATTATGATCAAAGTAGCCTTTCAAGATCTAAAAGTTATGGTATTGTAAATGTACATGCATGTACATTTCCACAATTGTGTAGTAATCCTGACCACCTGAACTGACACACCTCATAATACAAACTGAAGTCAGATTTATTAAGTCAGAAAGATAGAAAAGATGGAACAAGTTATCCTCCTGCCGTGGAAATGTTTTTTTTTT